>APFE031732151.1:161209-187702 GCA_000404065.3 Pinus taeda
TTATTTTGTGATCATTTTTTTACATGTTTTATGTCTGCCACCATTCATTCCATTGCTTCTAGTTAAATGTTTTCAAGTTTGATAGGTAAAATCCATTGTATTTGATGCTCTGCCTTGGGAAAACAATAAATATTTCATGTTTTTCCATTGTTTAAGAAGGATCAATGATCTCCACATGCCCTCCTTAGCTTCTCACCAGTCAAACACTCCATTTCATCAAGCTTAAGAGTTCTAAAGCCTATGCCTACCTTGCCCCATAGAACACACTGTAATTCCGACCTAATTCCCTAGACCTAAAACTGCGTAGCTCCTCCTAATCCAGCAAAACACCTACAAACTCAATCAAAACTCGTGTGTTACTATACCTAGACTAAAATCCTTTACCTAATCTAGTCATATTGACTGAGATCCTTACTGAGAGATCCCTCTCCCGACCTAGTAGGGCTAGCTACTTGGCTAATCTTGGTTTGTGGTTACCCTGGCATTGCCTCCCTTCAACTTGAGGTCAATCTAGGTGATAACAGTTTCTACCAAACATAAATAAAAAAATCAAAGGTATTTTGACAAAGGACGCCTTCTCTATAATGAAGATATGTAGTGTGCTTCAATTCAATCTTCAATGGATACATCTCCTTGTTCCAAAATTCTAATAATTTTTAAATGTGAGAAATAAATCTAACACATCTATCAATGTACCAAATGCCTTGTTCCTCAAAAGAAACGATCTCCATAACTAGGGACTTGAACAACATGGTGGAATCAGAACAAATTGGCACAACCTTAATGTTCACCAAGAATAGACCTACCACTTATCTATCACATAATATTGGTTACTCACCCATTTTTACTGCCCTATAAGCCTAAATCCATAGTGACTCTCGATTAAAAAACCACAAAACAATCGCTCAATTTATGTGTTAAAGATATACTTTAATTTGCACCAATATAGTCATGTATTATTTCCTACCATGCGCATATCAATTCACAATTTTAAATCTAGAATAATGAATAGGGAAAGCATAGAGTATAAGGCCACTTTACTCAGTCTAAGAAATTGTAATTAGTGTTGATACCATCTCTAAGGGTCCTACAAATTCATTCACAACATAGAAGAAGATTTACATAGAATTTTCCAAAATAAGTATAAGTAGATACATGTTTCTCCCATTTGATGTGATGGATACCATTTCTATGATTCCTCCCTACCTATCTAGGATCAACATATTAGGTTCCTAGGTCTAGAGGACTTCAAGATGAAATTCCACTAGTCCTCATGCCCAAAACTCGAAGAACATCTCAAGTTCCCCAATTTCCAATTCACAATCAACCTCGAGGCAAGTACCCGAAACTAAGATTCATTCTCATCTTAGGAAAATATCCTCTTGTTCTCCATCCATACACCAACCACATTCCCCTAGGAATACCCCACTTAATCCCCTATAAGGGAGAGGTTTCTTGACTACTCCATAACCTCTCCCCCACCGCCTCTCCATTAAAAATTAGTTTTAAAATTTGACAGTTGTCTCGATTTGGCAACATGATGAATGGTTTTGTCAACTCCAATATGTGATCCTCCCTTTGTATTTTTGAAACATCATGACGTTAGTTCATTGCTCATTGGGTGGTTAAATAATTGTAACCCTTAATTTCATGGATCTTTGGATTTTTAAGTATTTATAACCATTAATTGATTGGTTGATTTTGTCCCTGCAATTATTAACGAGTTGTTTTAAATAACTTATTTATTTAACTAACACATTTACAATTAGGTTTGATAAATAATTTTAGTAAAATGACTTAATTAATTAATGGCTTTATCATTAGGTTTGGTAATTAATAATTTTGTTGACTGCATAATAGTTAATATATAAATAAATTATTTAATTAAGGAGTTTATAATTAGATTTGATAATTAGGTTTGATATTTAACTATAATTTTGTATTAGCTCATTTACCTATGCTTAGATATTCGTCATAATTAATTAGTATGTTTACTAGTGTAGTGCACGCGATGCATGCGTATTTACCTATCAAATGCATGTTAAACGTCTATGTTTCCCACAATTCGAGATGGGTCATTACAGTGTCCCCCATATTTTAAAACATGTGAAAAATATAATTAATAAGCAATTTAAAGTAATAGACATAGATTAATTTCATTATTTCCTTAGACTCCAAGTATTTCAAACTGAGGAATGAATTTCCCTTTCCTAGTCTAAGAATGCATGTGACATTTTCATTGATTTAATATGGAAGATAGTAAACCAACCCATTCTCCTCCTTATTATAGATTCAAACAATATGCTACTTATGCTACACTCAAAATTGATTGAAATTTGTACCATTAGTTAGTTGGCAAGACTTAAGGTCTAAAATTGGAAAGAAAAGGAGGATAATAAAATAATAATTAAAAGAATCAAATAACAATATGAAATTTTAAATGGAAGAAGGAAAACTACTTTTTAAAATCATACATTCAACTTATGCACTTATAGATTTACTCAAATTTCAAGTATATGACTCATTAGATGTAGAAAGATATTATCACCCAATAAGTACATACTTTGAACACTTTTGATAGACATAGGAGCTAAAATAGAAATAAATGAATAAATTTGTTTCTTTTCAAGGAAACACATTATTTCTTTGTATTTTTAATTTATCTCACCATTCATCCATCAAAAGTATGTAGAGTGGTTATTCATCTAAGATAATCACATTTTTTCATGTATTTTTATTGTATCTCACTATGGGTCTATCAAAATTATGTAGTGTGAGTGCTCGTTGGATGTAGAATTTGATTTTGCACGTAATGAATGCTTACGCTTGAAATTATAATAATCTTGTAAGGATGTAGCTGTTAAGAAATAGTTTTTCTTCCATTCCTTTCAAAAATATGTATCCTTACGTTTGACATCATAATCTCTAGTATTATTGATTCTCTTTAAGTTCATGTCAATAATATATTTTTTTGTTTTAAGGGCCTTTTTTTAACTCCATATTCCCATAAACATGATTTAGATACATCTTGATATTTCCTATGTTGTCAGTCTTGTTTCCTAGTATATGCAAGCAACTCATGGGAACTATTGGAGATAATTAAATATGATATTCCAATATAAATGGTATATTATTTTTTTGGAATGAAATACAATTTAGGAGAGACTCCTTTGTTGGTTGGTTTCACTATTTTTTGTTGGGCTAGTGACCTTGATGATCAAAAGTATATTATCAATTATGTTTCAATATTTTTTTTAGCCTGTCACTTTGGCTTTTGAGAAAAAGCAAGATATTGTTTTTTCTTAAGTAAAAGTAGAGTATTGAGTAACATTTAATGCAAGTAAAAAATAATTATATATTTGATAAATATCTTAAAATTTGGATTCCAATAGCAACATTTGACTACACTATCATGTGACAATTAAAGTGCCATCAAGCTCACCAATGAACTAATTCAACACCATTGCAACAAAGATATTAAGCTATACATGTAGTGCCACATAAAGCTTATTCATGAGCACATTCTTGAAATGTTGTTTTTTCTTGAAAACAATCAAGTTGTAAACATTTTCATAATCTCTTAAGGGACTAAAGTTTTCAATCATTGACCTATGTTAGGCATCCATGAAATTTTCATTAATATGGAATATACTTTATTTCTCAATTCCTTCTATCATTCTACCTTTTAAACCCTTCAATCCTAACCCAAGTCATTTTTAAGAGAGGATGTTAGGATATTTAGAGACTTAAGATTTGGGTAAGATCTATGTGGTCTGATATGTCTTAAGATAAGTTGTATTTTCCTAGTATGCATTTGCAGTTACATAATCCAATAGTTATGATATATGCTAGACACAAAATGATATGATTTTTCATATTCTCCTTAACATTAACAACTATATTGATCCATGGATTAATGTCACATTTGTTTAATATTTGTTGCTAAAGAGCATAGGGAGTTGTTTTGAAATAATCAACAGTGAAAATATTATGTGCAATGTGTTATTTTTATTTTTTACATTAATATATTGTCTCAAACAACCACTTTGACTAATGTTATAAACCAGTTCCTCTTTTGAAGATTTTAACTAAACAATGTACCAATTATTATAATATTATTTTTTTGGATAATAATTTCTTAACTTTTTAACTTTATTAACCATGTAAATATATCTTGTTATATATTTTACCTTATTTAAATACTTTATATTATAACAGCACTGAATATAAATTTTAAAAGGAAATTAATAATTCTATTTTAGAATACATACCACAAAAGACGATATTCATATCATGCATTGAAGAGGAAAATGTGTTTATTAAATTGTTTTATGTAACACCCTTATGGCTCTGCGTTTTAAACAGTTACTATTTTTATACATTGAACTATTATTGGAGTTAGTGACAACGGAATCCATGATGAAACTTATGTGATGATGTAATTATTGTATTATTAACTAAGTTAATAGATAAATTTCTTGGAAATATCTAGGAAAGAGCACTAGAGTTTAGAAGATTTCTTTCCATCTTAGAAAAAGTTGTTGGTGATTGTCCAAGATGGACCTTCCATAAAAATCTCCTAAAAATCCCTATGATAAATAATTAGAAATAAGTGGGTTTAATATGATGGGAGAGAAATATCATATTAATAACTTAATTGGAGAAATATACTAAGCCAAGGTGGAATAAATCATTCTGGTATAAAAATCCAAGCTTTAATGAAAAATGAAAGAACCTTTTAAAAAAAGGGGGCCTAGGAAAAAGAGTTGGCAAACCTAAAAGCGAGATGCCACTAAAATCTATTGGGAAGAAATATTATAAAATAAACCACCAAGGAATCAATGGTTGTTGATTCCTAAAGGTAAGAAGATATTGTCTTGGGGGAATCTACTGAGGATAGTTCATGGTTGGGTCCACCGTGCACGGATTCCTGGATATTCCCTAAGCAATATTTATGATTAGCTAAAATTTTATTTTTGTTCACACATGGGTAGCAAAATTGTTTTAGGATTATTACAGTTAAATTACAATATGAGGATGAAAATCATAACATTATATTTATGTTTTAATTATGAATGCACACATATATTAATATGTCTCTTGAGATAACAATTAAGAATTATATATGTTCGAAATTGGATATCTATCTATATAAAGCTGATGGCATTTAATGGGTCTTGAATGAATAGATTAATATGAACAAAATAGTTAATGGTATCGAAACTAAAGTATGCATGCATGTATCAAATCTTTTTAAAACTATTGTGTATTCAAATCAAAATTGAAGATGGAATATGCGTGTATGAAAGGCTTGTATGCAATGAACTATTCCATATATAAACTAACTAGAGTAATGGATTTTTGTTAACTCATATGAAAGTATTTACCTCGGAGAAATAAGTATGCACAAATAGAAGGATTAGAGATAATTGTATACGTTAACATTGTAATCTAATCATGAATAATATGAAAGGAGTGAAGGTGTGAATAGAATGAAAGTAAGGACCAAGAGCTAAAGTCTCATAAGAAGATTTCATGAAACCCTATTTATTGTTATGATGGAGTTATTTCCACTGGAAACATGATTACTGCCAACAAGTATGTTACAACTTAAAAAAAAGAATTATAACAAATTAGTAGTTAATTCGTAAAACCAGATTATGTTAGAATTTCAATCAGGATCTATGAATGGAATATGTATATCCAAGATGGAACCATTTATTTCTAAAAGGGAAACCTTGAGAATTCAATGAACTTCTTAATAATTAATCTGTTATATGGTTATGTTTATAAAGCCTAGCTAGATAAGTAAATAAAGCAAAGAGTACTTTTATATTTCGTGTTTTCTTTTTACTGAATTGCATGGAGTATAGATTAGAGTAGTCTTAAATCCTTCAAAATTAAAGAGGTATAGTAAGAGTAACGGTATAAGAGAAATGAAATGAAGTTAGGAAATTGGTGATCATAAATTATAAGGGTAAATAGTACAAAGTAGATATAAAATTTTATTATTAGATTTTTTTAGATAGTAAAGCACAAGTGTATTAAACTACACATAGTCTAGAGATTAGTAGGAAGAAGAACATTGTCTTATAACGTGATAACCTTTATCTTGATAAAGGTAAGTGGACCACTAATCAAATAGACAAAAGTTATATTATGGTCGTATGATTTTTTAATGATATACTTAAACCCTTCAAAATTTGTAGAGTGCCCATTTTGCTACAAAAATAAAGGGCACAGAAGAAAAGGATATACTAATTATACTAATAGGGTAATTTTACTAGGTGTATAACTAATATTAAAATAAAATAATCAGTGTCACAAATTAAGCAATAATTACGACTAAAAATTAGTTTATTTTTCGTAATGTAACATATATAAACAATGTGGACCAAAAATGGACAAATTATAAATAAATAATAAAATCCTAGGGAAAAGAATATTTATGGGCCTGTACAATTCAACCATATAAAGTTTATAAGTAAATAGTTAAGGATTTTATGGAAAATTGTTGACCAAAAGAGATAATGTGAATATATATAACACATTTAACCTACTAAGGAATCCAAATTTGAGAGAATTTTTACAAATTAATAGAAAATTCCACTATAACCAATGAATACCTAGATTAGGAGAAGTATGAACGAACATGGAAATATTAAGAGAGACCTCGAGTTCATAATAACTAGTTCCTAATAGAAATGTTACCAAGAATGTAATAGATGAGTATATAATGTTTTACATGCATTGTACTGGAATTAGTGTGTGTACTAAAAGAGAGAGAAAAAAATACAAAAATAAGAAACATATTATGAAGTTCTTAAGGGAGAACATAGAAAATAAAAAAAATATCATTCATTATAGCTAATGGGTCATGGCTAAAATCTAAATCATAAAAATAAGTTAGGATTGTGGTTTTTTTTGCTAAAAAAAAGAAGACCCTTACATGATTAAATACAATCTAGTAATAACATATTTAGAAGAAACTTTGTATATGGGTTTTGAAATCCTGCTTCCAAATTATCATGGTTGAAGCTCCGACATACGAAAGTGGGGAATGAAAGTGGATTTCCCTAGAGACACCGAAGTAAACATCAAGGTGTTGGAAAAAAAAAATAAGCCATAAGCCTTGTGATCACTTTTCTTTTCCTAAACCTCAAGGCCACGCATACGAGTAAAATATTATTGCTTAGGTTTTGCGCACTAGGGAGTTTTAATAAACAAAAAGAAAAGAATTGAGATAAAATTTAGGAAATGTGTTCATAGTCCATATATCTGCAATGAGTAAGGTCATTCCTTTATTTAAACATTAGATACAGAGGAAAGAAAGCAAGCCATTAATATAATTAACATTTCAAGGATAAATCGAAAGGAATCGACAAATAAAAGTGACACTGAAAACCCTGCATAAGATATGGACGCATCAAATGAAAAAAAGAACACTCACCAGAATCTGTAACTGATACCATAGAGTCATAATTACCTATAGAGAATCATTTGAAAAACCAAAGTACTCTACTAGAGTTCTCTAGTTTAAAATCATGGTTGCCTTGACAACCATCCCTGAAAGGAAAAATTTGAAGTCTAAATAAAAAGACTAGCTCATATGCAAAGAAGGGCATGGGACAAATATATCGTCACCATACACAAATTTGACATATTTTCTCCAGTAAGGATGATTTAAATGAAATCCTAAGACTCCCAACATTCAATAATGATAATTATAGTTTAAGAAAGGAGCATTCACCATAGAATTCCCAGAGAAGAAAACCATGCTAGTATGTCAAACCCAATGCTAAATAATTACCCAAAATAGTGGTGGGAGGAATAGCGAGAGGTGATTAAAATAACCCTAAGTGTTATCCACCCTTAGATATTTCTGTAAATATCTCCAATGCTGCATAAAATTAGGTACAACTTGTCATGTGGGCTGAGTTCAAGGAGCTTCGATAAGGAGTGACAAGTGTGCCACCGTGTGCCAACCATAGTCAATTATCCTATATGCAAGCCAAGATTCACCATAAATGTTAAACATTGGAATTATACATAGTCAATGGGTGTATGTGAAGTCTTGCATTTAGAGAACGATTAACCATGTATGGAGCATTGATAAAATAAGAAAAATTCCCATTTATTTCAAATGCATGAATAAATTACATGGGAGTATAACCCTTCCACATTCATTACAACTTGAAAACTATAAAAAATGCAAAGCGGCTCCCAAAAAACTACCTCATCATATAAATTGAACAAATTCATCCCAATGAAATATATAAATACATATATGGGAGCGAAACCATAGATATAATCATTCTAACAAAGGCGACGTAAGGCTCATTACCACTCGTGTATAAGTTAAAAATGTGGAGAGTTTAGTAAAGCTAATACAAAGCGTTAGGATTCAAAAACCTTAGTTTTAATAGTTGTAAGAAATATATACGTAAATGAGTAACCATATAAGCCTAACTTTAGCGCTATGGTTATGTATATACACGTCATTCCATATGTCACCTTCGAAAGATAAGCCCTTTCATAAAATGTCATATATAATTCTGAAATACTAAGGGTTAGTAAAGAGAGAAAAGTGTCTTTATAATTTAAAAATGAAAGCGATAACATGCTTTCTTACACGTCAGTTATCGATTCACCATGTGGTTAAAAAAAAAAAACATCCTCTCTTACATGTCAAAGGATATGCGTATTAGTGGTCCCTAGAAGAAAATGAATAATACTTTAAGTATAATCAGATGGAGTCTAGATTTCCTAATGAACTCATGTAATATTGAATAAAAAAACTCGTTAAAGATTCAAAAAAATAGATAAATGTCATTATTCTTATAAGAGACAAAAAAGATTGCTATATGAAACTAGTTATGTTACATATAGTATCAGAGTCGTAGGTTCAATATGTAGGCCTATTCGCCAACTCCCAATTGTAAGATAGAAATAAGCATCAAATAAATCAGATCTAAGTGTGAATGGAAGATGAACAACCTAGTTGTAAGAAGGAACACACAACTGGAACCAATTAGTGATAAAATAATAGAGAATATCTTGAGGAGGATAGATAGCAAAAAATATATTATTTCTATCGCTACAAATAAGGGGTGAGATGCATAAGTAGGAAGCATCATGTATCATTTTCTAAAATAAATTTTACTAGGAATTCAGGGGTTGGTATTCCAAAATTACCCTTAGTAGGGTGAGATACACTAAGAAAATTAAGTTGAGACTAGTTGTGAAGAAAATTATTGGTGATAGTTGTGCCAAAAGGAGCAATGTCCCTAGCTTAAATCTAGGAATGATACCAAGACAATAAAAAATAAAAATATTTGTATATATATCTTTGTCAGATTTAAATAGATGTAGTAGCGGAATTGAGTTTGTCTAAAGATAGTAGATTACTGAATGGATTAAACCTAGACTCTAAACAATGGTGGATAAAAAATGGTTATAAATTAGTTTGTTACAACTCAAGTATCTAGTAGTGTGTAATCTATAAATGCCTTAAGGACTACCATTATATAAAATACTACGGGAAATTGTTCTATGTGATGTAAAATAGAAATACGCATACGGTGAAAATCTATCTCTCGACTATTTTGTTATATAAAAGAGTTTATGGGCATTGACAAGTTATTATCATTATATAAGACTTGTATGACTTATAATCAAGGAAGTCATATGACAAAGATAATAATTTATAAATCCAAGACTGAAACAAAATAAATGATGTGGGGTATAAATTTCCCTAAACAAAAATGTCGATGAATAATTTTTTATAACTTTGAGTTCTAAAAGCGTTAAAATTTTTATACAGAATATTACAACAACTATGTTCCTGCATAATACTATGTAAATGAAGAAGTGGTAACATAAGATGGATAATAAAGAATACAGTACATGAAGCAAAACCTGTGTAGAACATGCACCTAGTAATTACAATAGTTCAGTTTAAATATCGAAATTTCATACATTATTAGGTGGTGCGCCCTAAATTTTAGAGTGCAAAAAAAGAAAATGTTGTATAACCAGAGTAAGAATAGAATAAATATTGAAGAATTTGTGGTTACAAATTACACAGAGTAATTAATATTCAAGATGCATGTGGCCCACTGATAATAAAACCATATGTGTATAATTTATTGGGAAGAGAATTACGTGCACAATGACAAAAGAATGTCAAAAACAAGATAAAATAGATAAGTACATATTTATAATTGTATGAAATAAAGAGGTAGAATTGGATGTAATCAGGAGGTGTACTACGCTTTTATTCAATAAGAAGATACAGTGGAAGGGAAACCTAGTAGTTTGTCTCATTTAAAAAAAAATGGTGTAGGAAAGTATTATAGGCTAATAAGTTGAAGTGAAGTGATGCAAGAGCCTTATAACAAAATGTTCCATATGAATAAATTATTCAAAACAAATTCTGGGCATAAAGGGAGGAATATTCTATTAAAGATTGGAATAATGTGATAAGGACATATACATGAGTAAATACACATAAATAAAAGTGGGTGCGTGAGAAATAATATAAGGATGCAAGAACTTAAATTATGAATGCATAATACTAGGTATTCTAAGGTATAAATTATCTCCAAATGGAGTTGTGCACACACACTCTTGAGACCCAAATGGGTATGCAACCATATAAGAAAGTTTTTTGACCTTAGGAAGTAGGAGTATGCAATGCATACATAAAATATAAGATGTTGTAAGGTATATAAATATTGACCATAAATGGCTTAAAAGAGGGATTAAGAGCTAGAATATTACAAATGAAGTTTACCACATTATAACAAATACTAGAAAAAAAAAAAGTTTTCTCAAGTCTACTTAATATTAATATTGGCACCACTGAAACATGTCTATCAAGGAAATAGATGTTAATAGTATAATCGAAGCCTAAGTGGGCCAAATGTTATATCCTTATGAAGTATAATTCAAACCACCTTTAATTTCTAAGACATACATGTTTTGTAGGACTGAAAATGTTTATGAAGTAACTGATAAGAATGTTACCTACAAGGGAATAGGTAAATAATTTTGTGACCTCCTCAATTGAAGAATCTCATAAATTGGTTCCCTTGAGGACTATAAATTTTAAGTCCACATGATTGAATACGCTCAATAATGGGAGCACAAGTTGTGACTCATGAATGTTTGAAGCAAGCAAACATGGATATATATATATATATATATATATATATATATATATATATATATATATTATATTTATATAATATATATATATATCTATATTATTATAATATATATTTATATATATATATAATATATATATATATATATATATATAGATATATATAGATATGAAAATCCTTAAGAGGAAATTACAATGGCCTTGAAAAGGAAAATAAATTTCTTCACTAGGAAACTTGAAGAAATAAAGAGTACTCAGTGGCAGCACAAAAAATATACAAAACCATTCAGCCTTACATAGAAATGTGTAAGAGTAAAAATGATCAAAGACAAAATCAGGAGTGAAAATATGAAAACCCAAGAAAAATTGCAATAGATACTAATAACAATAACGAAATCCTTGATTGGCATTAATCTAAAGAATAAGAGGATCTAAAATTTGTATGGGAATATACGTCATTATTGCTGCTTCATTAGAAACTTTTTAAATTATATTTTTATTAAACCAAAATGACCAAGGTGGTAAATTTGAAATTATGCATCTCGATAAATCAAGAATATTGATTGAAATTCTTGGAGTGGCCTAACATAATATAAAAAAACAAACTCAAGAGAGTGAGTTAAAGGAAAGTACTGGATAAGGTGTAAAAGGGAAAATGAGTGTTAAGGATATGAAAATCTCCATTGTCTGTGTTGGTATTGTGAATTCCTTATTTCTTCTCCTCATACTTTTGTGGTCTTAAGGCATGGAAAAAAATGGTAAAACAAGTAGGATGGACTTGACTAAGACCACTTAGGAGTGGAATGGATAAGAATATAAAATAGAATGCTACAAGTAGTTATTTAATTTTTAATTCCTTCGTGTAAGTGATATGAAAGGAATTTGGCAATTCAATATTTTGAATTTCACATTATGTGGCACCCATGTCATTGGCACAGCTATGAATAAATCTACCAAAGGACTTATTGTAGTGTCTTGATGTTATACAAATAGTGTGGACCTTTTGGGGGTGAATGTGCATAGATTTGTTGGGTGTAGGTTGAGGATCCTTTAGTGGGATGAAAAAAGGAAAATAGAAAGTACATGTTTAAAATGTATGACAACATGCTAGGGAATGAGAGAAAAATGAAGATAAGAGTACGTTTTAACCTAAAACTGAATCATCGCTCAAAATAAAGTGAAGGGGAAGCAACTTTAGCACAAGAGAGATTGTTGCATGGAGGAAAGAAGAAATGTAGGAGGCATTTCCTTGCCATCTTATGAAAATATATAATTAAGGAAACATATATGAAAACGTTTATGAAAATGGGGGAGGTGTAACACTACGATGTCTCTGCCTTTTAAACAATTACTGTTTTTATACATTGAAATATTATTGGGTTTAATGGTGATGGAAGCCCTCATGAGACTTATGTAATGATGTCATTATTTTATTATTAATTGAGTTAATAAATTGATTGCTCTGAAATATTCAAGAAATAGAAGTAGACTTTAGAAGACTTATTCCCAACTTATAAGAAGTTGTTGGTGGTCAAATTCAAGTTGGACCTTCCCTAAAAATATCCTAAAAATCAATGGAAAAAAATAATTAGAAATAATTGGATTTAATATGATTGGAGATAAAGTTCATATTAAATCACTTAGTTGGATACAGATATTAAGTGAGGATGGAATAAAGAAATGAGGGGGAAAAAGGAAGGATTCAAGGAAAAAGGAAATGACCTTTTTTAAAAGATAAAAAATAAAGGCCTAAGAAAAGGGTTGGCAGACCCAAAAGAAAGATGCTTGTAAAATTCTGTTGGAAGAAATCTTGTAAAATAAACCACCAAGGAATCAACAGTTGATGATTCCTGAAGTAATGAAGATCTTGATCGGGGAACTAATGAAGACATTCATGGTTAAGTGGAATGTGTGTAGATTCCTAGATATTTCCAAGCAATTATTTATGGTTAGTTGCAATCTTATTTTATGTCACCGCAATGGGTAGTAATTTTTTTTTTAATATTGTATAGTTAATTACATCATGAGATTGAAATTTTCATAGCGTTCTTTTTATGTTTTTATTATTCCTACACACACATATAGTAATCTCTCCTGCCTGCAAATAAGAGTTAAGAATTATATGTATGCAAAAATTGGATATATTATTATATATTATATATATATAGTATATATAATATATATTATATATATTATAATTATTATATATATATATATATATATATATATATATTATATATATATATATATATATAATAATATAAATATATATTATATTATATATTATATATTATATATATTATATATATATATAATATATATATTAGGAAAGAGGGGAGGGTATTGTTTAGGGAAAATGACTCCGCAGTTTGCATTACCATGTCTAAGGCCATTAAAAGACAAGTGTTAGGGTTTGCCTTTACATTGTTCGCATCAGAAATACCTTTTGGGGATTAATGATACACACAACAATAGGTTGTCTTCAATACTATATTCACTAAAATAATACAGTTTATCCAGTAGTTGACAACTAAAATAAGCTTTTTCTTTTTAAGAGACTTATCTATATAGTGACAGAGTGGAAATTTAGCATGCAGGAAGAGTTGGTGGAACAATGAGAGGATCCATCCACGAATATTTTCATCGACACAAGCTGTCCATATCAGCATCAAGGGGTGATGATGGAATGAACATTTGGATCCCAAAACATGGGAATATTTTCTTTTGTAGCAAATATAATGGACTTGTTTCCCATTCCCACTCCATTTCCCCCCTTGATTGTTATATTTTACATAGGCTCACACTGAACATGAAGATGAGGTGCTCAATGAAAGCCCTAATGTAGGATGGTTGACACCTTGGAAAAAACTAGTGAGCTCATATGGTTTTTCAATAGAATTCATAAAATTTACTGAGACTCATTTAAACCCTAGCAGCCTATATCACACTATGGAATTTCAAAGAACTGGGGGCACATTGAAGACTAGTTAGGTTAGCGAGAAGTCATAGGATAATGTGTTATTCTTCCATTCGAAGGCAATACTTGAGGATGGGGCTCCCATCACACTACAACAATTAGTGACCATCGAAAATACATTGACACCCACAAACCATAGTGATGGGGAAGGGGGTTCTTAGTTTATAGGTGTGTATAGTAGGGTTGAAAACTATATACCCACTCTAACACTGCATAGTGATGAGGATAAACTACAAGATGAAGTTATAACTAATTATCGAGACAAGGAGGGGGGTCAAAATAAGAATTCCAAGAAAACAAAAATCCCTAAGCTCAAGGATAAAAACAGGGCTCTTATTCTAGGAGAGGGCATCAGAATCGATGATATAATGGACACTAACGACAAGATTTCACTTTTCAATGTTAGTCGTAGGAACTCTTCCTCCTCCTGGCTCAAGAAATGGAGACATGAAATTTCAGGACATGTCTTAGAGTCTCTTCTTGTGGTTTTCACTATGCTAAATGAATGGTTCGATTTGACTTTCAATAGAGAAGAAAATGCGAAATGGGTACTCTCATGCTACTGAAACATTGAGATCACATTCATTTTACAGAGGCAATGGTCCCCAATGTTCGACCTAGAGAGAGAGTAGGTGGGTGTTGATCCCAATTGGATCAGATTAGAGGGCCTTCCCATTTAGATCTGGATGCAAGACATTTTTCAATTCATTGGAGAATATTTAGGGTGGTAGGACTATGACTAATCTTATCTGGAGACCAGTCGAATGTCTTATGCATAGACTATATGGTGGGGAACCTAATTCTTAAATATAGAGGGGTTGTTCACAACCAAATAATCAATTACAAAGGCTTCCCTTTTACATGTCATTGGTGTCATGAGGTTGGGCACGCATAAAAATAATCCCCACTACTATTTAAGGAGAACCAAAGTGAAGTCAAAGACATGTATGGAAATCAGTCTGTTGGGGGCTTAGTGCTAGTAGAGGGATGTAACCTTGGAAATTTTGTAGAGTTTCGCTTGACCCAAATGACCAGTGATTGTACTAAAAAAGGAGGGATTTCGTGGAACATTATGTCTTGGCTGCACAAGGGTGGAGAAAATTCGAGCATGGGCTAACCCGAAACTGCCACTATTTCGGGTACTATTACTCTTTCGCCTGCCTCATGCGTGCAAAATTTTATCTTTCTTTTTTGCATATATGTCGTCTTCTACTAGCTATAATGTTCCAATAAATAATTTTGGGTTTTTGTCTTGCCTGGTGAATACTATCCCTGTTTGTTGCCTGGTACCGTGACCAACCTTACTTGCTCCTAGTGACACCTCTCTTGGATCTGACAAGGGGCATATATACAATCTCTCATCCATGATAAATCCTATATTTGACATGTAGCTATTTCCGGCCATGGGTTTGATTTGGGTCCTCTCTCCCCCTCTAAGGTTCCTAAAATCACTCGTGGGAGACAATCACATATATCAAAAGCCATGAATATGGCTTGTCTTGTCATTGTTGTTGGATGACAATTATCACCAGAAGGAGTTCTTAGAGCAAGGAAATCCCCATCTCCGGTTTAGTAATGAAGTGGCTCTATTATAACTATCGAGGGTTAGCTAGCCCCTCCAAGGATCTAGTGCTCAAACACCTGATCTTGTCATACAGTCTCGATATAATATTTCTTTAAAAAAATTGGGTTCCTTCTCTGATGTTGAACATACCCTGGATGGTTTATTTAAGAATTGGAATTTCTTTGTTGTCGATGTGAGTGGTCGCTTTGGGGGTGGAAATTGTTATCAATTATAAATAAGTGAACATTACTAATGTATGGGGACATCACAATTATTTTGCAACTAACATACTTTCAAAATACTTCATGTTTCAAATTAAGCTTGTTAATAAATATGGACCTTGCCAAAATCGAGTCTCCTTTTCGAATGATCTTATGGATAAATATTTCATGAACAATGATGGACTAATTATTGGGGGCAATATTAGTTTTTCTATTGGAAGGGATGAATGTTGGGGAAATCATGCTTGAGTGGATTCACTCTTGGATTACTTCTCCCACTTACTTGAATCTGATCATCGTATTGACATAGGTATGGCTAGGACACTGCCTACTTAGAGAAATTGCCGAGTAGGACAGGATATGTTCGCTAGAAGTCTAGACCATTTCTTGATTAAGGAAACTCTCCTAGACCAATTCACCATGTTCAAACAATGGGTTCGTTCGAGAGGTCAATTTCATCATTACCCTATGTATATGTAGCTACAAATTCACTTCGATAAGCCTAGATCCCCCATCAAATTTAATGCGACATGGCTAAAAGAGGAGGAATTTAGGAATTTGATTTTAGAGAATTGACGTCCCTATGAATTTAGGGATGACAAATCGATTTCCTCACAATTTAATGACAATATTTGTAATTTGAAGAGGAAAAAACTAGAGTGGCTAAGAGTAAAAAGACAAAGAGATGAGGAATCTCTAAATAAAATTGAAGCTAATTTGGAATAGTTAGAAAATCCTAGAGGAGGGGGATATTCATCAATTGAATCAAAATTACACCTTATACAATTAGAAATTACATGAAAGAGACTATTGTAAGCCAGAGAAGAATCTTGGAGGCTTAAAAGTAGAGTGATATGGCTATAGGAATGGGATAACAATACTATTATTTTTTAAAATATGTGAAGGGAATGAAAGCCATTAATATTATTTGGTCCATCAAAGATGTTGTTGGCAATAATGGATCAAAATTTAGAGATTTGGTCAAGATGGGAGTTCAACACTTCTAATTCCTATACTCAGCTCCTAGGGAGGATTCTATAGGGGAATTCATGAATATTTCCCAAGGATTCCTTAGATTTTTTAAGGAGGAGGATAATGAAGACTTATTGAAGCCTATATCTACTAGGGAGTTAGAGGTTGTCTTACAACAGTTCAAAACGTATAAAATTCCAAGACCTGACGGGTGGCCTGTAGAATTTTACCTCAGTTTCTATTATCTACTTGGTCATAATCTATTGAAAGTAGTGGAGGAATGTCGAACTTCTGAGAATATGTATGAAGGGTTCAAATCTACCTCCATGGAACATATTCCTAAGTCATCTCACCCAGCTCCATTCGACAACTATAGAATGATCTCATTGTGTAATGTCATATAGAAGATCATAGTACAAAACCTAGCCAACATAATCAAGTCGACCCTATCTCACCACATTTCACAAGAACAATTCACCTTCTTAGAGAACCGTTAGATAAATGAATCCATTAGAGTGGCTCAGAAGGGGCTTCATAGTTTAAGCAAAAAATATTAAAGGGCATGATTCTTAAAATAGACCTTTCAAAATCATTTGATAGAGCTATTTGGCTCTACATCAAATTGATGCTTACCCATCTAGGTTTCAACATCTCCTTTATTAACTAGTTTATGTGTTGTATCACATCTAAATCATTTGCAGTCCTAATCAATGGAGCTTCTAGAAATTTATTCCACGCCGAAAGGGGTCTTCGTCAAGGCTATTAGCTATCCCCCTTATTATTCCTATTGATTATGGAGGGCTTGAGCATACTATTATCAAAAGTGAAATACAAAGTATCTCTTAGGAGGACATTGTTGCAAGGGAAATCCTCTTATCACACCTACTATTCATTGATGATTTACTGATCTTCCTGGATGGATCGCTTAGTGACTCAACATAATTCAAATATATCTCATACTTATTATACAAGGCAACATGTATGACATAAAATAATTTGAAATCTACCCTAAAAATTAATGAATGTTCGGAGCTCGAAATAACATTTTCTTGCAGTCTTTTTCCCTTCCAAATTATGACCCTTTATGAAGGAATCAAATATATGGGGTTTCAACCTAAACCAAATGAATATAAAAAAGGTGATTAGATGTGGCTTGTGGAAAAAATTGAGAAGATAATAAAATATTGATGTCACAAGTGGTTGTCCAAGGCTAGAAGACTGGTATTTATCAAATCAGTACTAGAAGCCACAACACTATTTTGGATGTCTTTATCCTGGATTCCTACAGACATATTGAATAAAATTCATAGGTATTTTTTTGGTTTCCTTTTTCATGGCATGAACGAAGGAGAAACATTTGCATGGGTTAGATGGGAAATAATTTCTCTTCCCAAAAAATGGGGTCATTGTGGCATAACAGACCTATTATGTTTCTCACAAACCCTAGATGCCAATGTAGGATGGAGACTAATAACGACTCATAGTCTCCGTTTTGACCAATAAACATACATCCCCTCTCTACAAAAGATTTTATTTTGTTATAGAATAAACAAAGACCTAAAATCTCTACTATTTAGAAAGGAGTCTTAAAACCATTCAATATTATAGCTTTAGGGATTTCCTGACGAGTTGTCTCAGGAAGTTGTGTCCATGTTGGAATTGAACCATGGTATAGATGTGGAAATCATCATATCCTTGACATAGATATAGTCACCTTCTCATGTTTACACATGATAAAATATATAAATGAGATTACAAACCTAAAATATACTATATATGGGGTCAACATTGGGTTTCTGTAAGATATTTACAAAACCCAAATCAATTGAACCAAAATTGGGATAACTACATAGAGGTGTTGGTTATGTTTCACATTACAATATCAGATTGGGAAGATGAGTTATTGTGGGTTCACTCTAAGCATGGTTCATATTCACCCAAATCTAGCTATTAATTCATCATTTCCTCAAGGGAACATGATATACAAAACTGGTGGTGGAAGAACCTCTAGAAATCAAAGATTTCAACCAAGAAAAGTATGCTACTATGGTGCATACTCACAAATAAATTACCTACTAATGATAATCCAAAAAAGTGATCCTTGCATGGCCCTTCTTAGTGTGCTTTATGTAGAAAATTGAGGAATCTGTAGAACACTTATTTTAACATGTTAAAGAGCCCATATAGTATGGATGTTGATATATCAAGGTCTATCTATAAACATTAGATGGAAGGGGGGAAATATCTCTTAGGATTCAGAGAGATAGTGGAACGACGCAAAACCAAAAATGGTTTGTAATATACCTTTAATTACATGCTAGGTCATATGGATAGGGAAAAACTGAAATATTTTCCAAGACAAATATCTTCTCTCCTAAACTAACCACAACACAAATTCTAGCAATATATAACCTCCTTCCTAATGAAGTGCATAATCATGGACCTCACACCATCACTGAGTAGAGACTATTAATAACTCATATTCCTGAGCATAATTTGATGGTTCTTCACAAAAACAAAGATTTGGAGGGGCCATTGTTGTACGCCTAAATGACTCTCATCATGTTGAAATTAAGGCAAGCCCGGGTCAAGGCACAAATACTTATGCATGATTGTTTAGTATAAAGATAATCCTATTCTCTATAGAAATGATTTCTCTGCAGCTACATGATTTTGGTGACTCAATGGTTGTAGTTGATTGGTTTAATCAGATTTCTACATGTCTCACACACACACAGAGTGGCATTCTAGATGGAGTTATGTTTCTCAAATCTCATTTTGATTCCATTTCTTGTCAACATATTTACAAGAAGCAAAACACTCTTTTATACAAACTATCCAAATATGGATCACAATAGGCATTCGGTGTATGGAATGTGAGAGAACATAGAGGGAAAAATCATTATCAGTATTATCATTTCCCTTTCAGTGACACTATACTAGATAGAGTAGCTACACAGTGACATATTTTTTTTATTTTTTTCTTATCTGACTCATCAACATTGGATATGGAAGATTCATAGTGACAAGGTTTTGGCCCTTTTATTATATGACTCATCACATATCAATACTTGGCACGTTACAGGTGCATATCTTCTCATCAATACACTTCATGGAATTTTATTTTATCATATTTTTTCTCTTTATATGTCTATGTATCTCAGTACAGTTTGATAGACATTGTGATGATTATTGATTTATCAAAAGTACTTTTGGCATGATATTTGCTCATAAAACATGTTAATTTCATCCCCAATATTAATGAAAGTTTGATTTTCTGTAGGAGATATATATATATTATTATATATTTATATATATATATATATATATTTATATATATATATATATATAATATATATATATCTAGTTTAGGTATCACAACTAAGTACACATACATGTATGAAATCTCTATAAATCTATTGTGTATTGAAATCAGAATTGAATATGGAATATGCACACATGAAAGAGTTAGAGAAAATGAATTATTCCATATATAAATTAACTATTGGATTGTTGTTAACTCATATGAAATAATTTACCTCAGAGAACGAAGTATGAACAAATTGAAGGATTAGAGATAATTGTATGTGTTAACATTGTAATCTAATCATGAATAATAGGAAAGGAATGAAGGCACACATAGAATGAAAGTAAGGACCGAGAGGTAAAGTCTCATAAGAATATTTCATGAAAACTTATTTATTGTTATGACGAGGTTATTTCTACTCGAAAATTGATTACTATGAACAAGTATACTACAATTCAAAAATAAAAGAATTATAACACGTTATTAGTTTATCCATCAAGCTATATTATGTCATAATTTCACTCAAGATCTATGAGAAGAATATGTATATCCAATATGGAACCATTTCCTTTTGAAAATGAAACCTAGATAATTCCATGAGCTTCTTATTCCTTAGTCTATTATACGGTTCTAGTTGTATAGCATAGCTAGATAAGTCAATAAAGAAAAGATAACTTTTATACTTCATGTATTCCTTGTACTGAATTACATGGAGTATAGATTCCAATAGTCTTACATCCTTCATAATTGTAGAGGTATACTAAGAGAAGTGGTATAAGGGAGATCAAATGAAGTTAGGAAACTAGTGATAATAAGGGTAAATAGTACATAGTAGATTTCAAATTACATTATTGGATTTTCTTTTACATACTAAAGCAGAGGTGCATTAAACTATAGACACACTAGAGAGTACTTGGAACAAGAACATTGTCTTATAATGAGATAACCATTATGCTAATAAAGGTAAGTCTACCACCAATCAAATGGACATAAGTTATATTGTGGTAGTATGAATTGTTAATGGTATATTGAAACCCTTCAAAATTTGTAGAATGCCCATTTTTCTATAGAAATAAAGGGCACAAAATAAAAGAATACACTGATTATAGTAACACGGTAATTTCACTAGGTCTATAACTAATACTAATATTAAAATGTGATGACCACTTTCACAAATCATGCAAGAATTGCAATTGACACATAGTTATTTTTCATAGTGATATATATATTATTATTTATATATATATATATATATTTATATATATATATTATATTATATATATTATATATATATATATATTACTGTTTTTGTGTGTGTAAGAAAAAACTGGATAGTGTAGAAATAAAAAATATTCCTCGAGGAAAGAATATTCATGGGCCTAGTAGAAATCAAGCATACACATTTTATGGGTAAATATTTAAGGATTTTATGGCAAAATTTTTACCACAAAATATACCGTTAATTTATATAAATCAGTTAACCTGGTAAGGACTTCAAATTCCAAAGAATTTTTACAAATTAAAAGAAAATTCCACTATAATCAATGCATACATACATTAGGATTAACATGAAAGAACATTGTGAGATTGAGAGAGACCTTGAATTGATAAAAACTAGTTCCAATATAGAAATATTACCAATAATGTAATAGATGAGTATAAAGTGTTTTACATGCATTGCACTAGAATGAACGCATGTTCTATAATAGAGAAGAAACAATAAAAATAACCAACAAATTATTAATGTGTTAAGGGAGAACATAGAAAGTAAACAAAATCCCATTCATTATATTTAATGGTTCAATGTCAAAATCTTGTTCATAACAAAGAATTTACAACCATGGTGGTTTTGGGAAAAACAAGAAAACTCTTAGATGATTGAAGATAATCTAGTAATGACTATTTAGAATAAATTTTGTTTAGGGTTATCAAATCCTTGTTTTGAATTATCATGGTTGAAGCGTACGCATATGAAAGTGGGGAATGAAAGTAGACCAACATGGAGACACCGAAGTAAACATGAATGTGTTGAAAAAAAAATCCATAACCATTTTATAATTCTTCCTTCGGTAAACCTGAATACCTTACCTATGAGTAAAGAATATTTCTTTGGTTTCACAAATCAGGGGGTTTTTATAAACAAAAATAAAAGTGTTGATCTAAAATGGAGGAAATGTGTTTGTAGTCCATATATCTGCAATGAGTAAGGTCCGCCCTTATTTCAACACTACGTGTAGAGGCAAGCAAAGAAGTTATTGATAGTATAAAAATTACAAGGATAAATCAAAAGGGATTGATAAACGAAAGTGACAATAGAAAACCCTACATGCGATATGGAGGCATATAATGAAAAAGAGTACATGCCCCAATCTCGAAGAGATACAAAAAGAGAAAAAAAAATAAAGTCACAATTACCTACAGAGAGGCATTTAAAAGACCCAAAGTTACTATACTAGAGTTATGTGGTTTAAAACCATAGTCACCTTAAACACCATCCTTGAATGGAAACATTCAATGTCTCAATAAAAAGGCCAGTTCATAGAAAAAGAAGGGCACATGACGAATAAATCATAACCATAAACAATTTTGGCATACTTGCACCAGTAAGGATGATATAAATGAAATCATAAGGCTGTCAACATTCAATAATAACAAGTTACAGTTTAAGAGAGGAAATTTTTCCATAGAATGCCTAAAGAATAAAAACCTTGCTACTTCGTCAAACCCCATTGCAAAACAAATACTAAAAATAATAATGAGAGGAATAGGGAGAGTCGATTAGACTAAACCTAATCGATCTCCACCCTTATATCATTCTAAAAATATATCCACCTTTGCATAAAATCCAATATGACTGGTCAAGCGGGCTTAGCTCGAGTAGCTTCCATAAGGAGTGACAAGTGTGCCACCATGGGAAACCCTTGGTCAATTATCTTACACACAATGGAAGATTCAACATAAATGTCAAAGACTGAAATTATACATAATCAATGGGTATACGGGAAGGCTTGCATTTATAGAACAATTAACCATGTATAAACCACTGATAAAATAAGACAAATTCCCATTTATTAGTCCCTTCTTTTAGTAATGTAGGCACTCTGGCGATTGTTAGAGCATTAAGTATGAATTAATCCTTTCTTTGACCAAACGTTTCTCCTTCGTATGAAAATCTAAACAAAGTTTATGCTTCTAATTTGGCTTCACCAAAATTTTAACCAAATTTTTGAATTTGACCTCTTATTGGAGACCTCACGTGTCCCGAGGCAACATTAGATATCTGAATCTTTTTTATCCTAGTCTGAAAGCGAAAAGAAAGTGTAGGAAGGTACTTAATTTTGGTTAAAACTTGATATCTTGTCAATTAATAGATATAAAGTTCAACCAAAACTTTAACCAAAGTCTGATGTCTTATCTATTAATTCATATAAAAGTGAGAAACCTTTAACCAAATTTTCATATTAAATGGCGTCCCAGTGCTGAGAGCAACTCTTGGATGTTCTCTTTCTTCAATGTTCGTGGTGGCTCTTGGACATGCCATCTGCCATGGGCACTGACACAAGAATTGTCTCCAATCAACTTCACCACTAGTCTCTAATCCACCTACTTCACCTTCCCACCTGCTTCTAATCCAATATTTTGTTTTATGATTTGATAGGAGTGCAATAAAGAAAATAGATTCCCCATTCCATTTCTTCATTTTATGGTCTTGTTTGATATTTCAATAGCAGTGTAACAAAGAAAAGAATGAGCGATGACCATGTACCAAAAAACGACAGCTCTGAAGAAGAAACAATACCATAGAATAAATAAGAACCTATCAAATTGTTTCACAAAATAAAAATCAGTAAGTTAGCATAGTTCATAAATTATGAAACATAAATTGATAATTAAATTAACATAATTTATTAATGCTGAGAAATTGATAAGTAAATTAGGCATAGATTAATTGTTAAGTTAGGAATAGTTCATATATTTTCCTTCTAGTCTATACATATTTCCTTTGTACAATAATTCATTGATTCAAATACTTTAGAGAAGAAATTGATAAGTTATGAATAATTCATGTATTTTCCTTCTCATCTATGGATATAATTCATTGATTCAAACACATTAGATAATTGTGAATAAATACATGCAAATTGAGACAAAGACATGCACAAACAAATGAAAGATAATGACAAGAATAAACATGTGAAAAATTGAGACCATGACAAGCAAAAAGAGCGAAATGAGGTAAGTCAGTAACCAAATTATAGACAACAAATTTGTTTTCATCCCTCTAATTTTCATTTTGAAATTTACAAGAAAGGTGAACCCTCAAATCTCCGCTTTCCTTTTTATCATTTCATTTATATTTAATGCAAAACATCTATGCATATTTTTCATTAGAATTGCACTATATGTCATGGAAGTTTTGTTATGTTCTACTAGTGAAAAGTTAAATTTGAGGTAAGTGAGTGACCAAATTATATACAACACAATTTTTTTATCCTGATAATTTTGACTTTTAAATTTACAAGAAAGGTGAATCCTCAAAATTTCACTTGACTTTTTCTCATTTCATCTGTATTTGATGTAAACCATTTATGCATCTCTTTTATTTGAATTTCATTGCATGTCATGGAAGTTTTGTTGTGTTCTAAGAAATTCCCATCAGGGAATGAATCAAGAAATCCACAAATTTGAATTTTAACACTAGGAATTCATTCAAAATGAGGTAAGAGACAGCTAACTAATATGATGATAATGAGTATGAGGAGAAAGGCATCGATCCCTAAGGAAAATCCTACAAACTTATGTATTATGAAAGCATCCATTCAAGTTATTATTAGTTCAACAAAACTCTCTCCCATCAACCATGATATATAGATTAACCATGATATATAGATTGTCACCACCAAAACAAGGATCCAAGTTTCTAGATCGACCACTTAAGAAAATTGTGCTTCAGCCTCCGCATCACTGTCATCCTCACTAGCAAAATTCTAAGGTAGAAGTATTATGAAAAATGTCAATGTCAACAACACCAATGGCTAGATGTAAGAAGGGTGTGTTGAATCTACTGAGGTTGACATCAAAAATAACACAATCTCAAACCCTAATTGAAACCTATCACTGAAATTTTTGCGGAGGAAAATTGGATTAGAACTCATTCATGCAATAAATATCCATTCCCCAAGTCTTTGTTACTAGATTCTGAGCGCTCTACAAATGTTGTTGCAACAGAGCAGGTGATTGATTTTGCAGAGCCAACATAATTGAAGCAGTGAATATGAGATTCAAATTATCTTCAATATATGGATGGAAAAAGCATGGCATGCAAAAGATAAAGGAAAATGAGGTCATCTTCTTCAGCTAGATCTCCCCCGTGTGTTATTTCAATTATCAGAGGAACATGGTTTGAGGAGCTTCCAACATCAAAAGGTGTCCACCAAATTTTGAGATTGCATAAAATAGAATCTAGATCTTGATCATGAGCTTGGCTTCATGGTTAAAACTAGAGGCTAGAAGTACACTGGAAAAGACTTCCCAAAAAATTGGTGAGAGAAATGAAACCACTAGGAAAGTATTACTAAAGCTAGTACTAAAACCCACCTGAAACAAAAGTTGTTTGTGTGCTTCCCAGAAGGGGCACATAAGTTGCATGATATGAACTCTAGGTAGATAGAGTAGGCATGTGGGGCATTCATGCTAGGCATGCTACTCAAAATGTTCTTTAACCATTTTTACTCAAAATACTCTTTTACCTTTTTTTATTTTATTTATTATTATATATTATATTTTTTTGTTTTTATTTAAGCATAACTAAATAAAATGAGATGCTAATTTATATAAAAATAATATATATAAACATGTAATTGAAAATAAAGCATGCCAACTTATTGCATGCAAGAAAGGTGTCTATGTCACCATCCTCCAAGGTAGCGACAAAATTTCAATTTTGTATTTGCATCTTTGCCATATCTCTCAGTGCTTAAATAGTGTAAGCCCTTTGTCCATTTCAACTATTATGTGATTTTTTATTCTAGTCATGCTAGTAATTGACATAAAATAGTATTTGAATCTCTTCTATTTTAACCTAATTGTATAGGCATTGATTTGAAAATAGTATTTGGATATCTTGTCTTTTAACGTCATCGTATAAGCAATTGATGCAAAGGAAAAGTTAAGTATAGTTTTTGCAATGTTGACAAGTTCTATAAGTTCCTAAGAGCATGTTCTTCCAAAGGGAAACATAAAATATGTTTTTTGCATTGTTGGTCCATCCTATGTCTATGGAAT
>APFE031732151.1:188144-201068 GCA_000404065.3 Pinus taeda
TAAAATAGTATTTGAATCTCTTCTATTTTAACCTAATTGTATAGGCATTGATCCTAAAATAATATTTGAATATCTTGTCTTTTAACCTCATTGTATAAGCATTGGTCCAAAGGAAAACTTAAGTATAGTTTCTGCCATGCTGACAAGTTCTCTAAGTTCCTAAGAGCATGTTCCTCCAAAGGGAAACATAAAATATGTTTTTTGCATTGTTGGTCCATCCTATGTCTATGGAATTTGTTATTTACTTGAGAATATGGTTTGGGTGGTATGTTGTGTGCTAGGTTGGGTTAGTTAATTTGGATATTATTTGAAAATTGAGACAAATACTAGCATAGAGAAGCTAAAAATTGAAACATGAATCAATTGAATATACACTAATATAATTATTTTTTAAAAATATCAAATTATTGTCAGCTAAAAACTATTTAAATAAAAAATGTAATCTAAAAATACATGGAAATAAATTTGTACCCAGAACTAACTAGAAAGGGCAAAGAATGAGATTTGTACCAAGAACTAACCAAAAATGGCAAGGAAATATCAGAATGATAGCACATCTTTTGCTAAACGAATTTAGTAAGCATATTGAGCGAATCAGGAAGGAGAATGCTGGCTTAAGTCTTTGGGAGTACAGAAGCAGGACGCATGGGAAGTAAAAAGGGTAAGGAAGGGGATTTGTACCGAGAAGTAACTAAAAAGGACAAGGAAATATCAAAATGGTAATACATCTCTTGGTAAGCATATTGAGCGAATCAGGAAAGAGAATGTTCGCTTAAGTCTTTGGGAGTACATAAGCAGAACCCACGGGAAGTAAATGTGATATTGTGTTGTGACGAGGTTGTTCTGTTCTTTTAAAAAGTATGAACAACATATTTCCCTTTATTCATTACATTCTTATTTATTCTATTCTTTTTAACTATTAACGACAATTTTTCTTTTATTCAGCACATTCTTTTCTTTTCTTGAGAAAATCATTATTGAGTTCATGCTCTTTGAATTGTTTTTTTTTTCATTCTAACCAGGAATTGAGAAATATGTTAGAAAGCAATGCACTGTATATTCCCGTGTATCAAACTAGATTTGATCGTGCATAGTGGATAATGAAGTCTATAAGTCACCCACGCTTATACTTGTAAGAACCATGTTCTAAACGTCACTCTAACTTTGCCTTTGTATGTTAAAAATAGAGAAAATTTAAATGATTTACATTAATTAATCTCCAAAATTAGTATTTGTATCATCCCGCAGAAACTCTCCATGTAGAGTTCATTTTTGATAATGTGATACCAAAGTAAAGTACAATGTTTTGAAGACGACATAGTGCAGTGGCTAATTGTGGAACATAATTTTTAATAGAATATTGACATTTTATTTCTTGAATAATTATTTAGTTGTTAGTCACTATATTTCAAAATTTTATTATGGTTTTGATGATAGCTAATGTATTTGAACAAAAACACTAGTTTTTAACTACCCGATTAAATTGAAAAATAAAAATTCAAATTTGTTTAAAATGAATTTTTTGATTATCATGATTAAGTTAATTTTCTTTAAAAAAACAATAAATTTGAAAATATTATCCCATAATACTTATAAAAAACCATTTAAAAATAGAAAACTATTTAAAAAAAAACATAAATATGCTCAAAAAAAAAATTATTTACATTATATACTCATTCCTCCTAGTGTTTGCATATTATACATATTCAAATAAAAAAGAAAATTATAAAGTTCTTATTAAATATAATTATCTGTAAAATTTCGGTTAACCAATCATATCCTCCATCTCTATTCTACATATTCAGATGAAAAACAAAATTACAAAGATCTTTCTTAGTGTAATTGTAGGCATAAAATTTCTTTTAATTAAAATAATATATTCAAAGATATAATAGTTATTTTGACTAATCATAAATAGGTAGCTAGCTATTGGTTCGGTAGAACACATGGAAACTTCCAAGTAATCACATTGATAATAACAAAAAGAAATTAAAAATATTTTTTATTATATATTAGATTTAATTATTTTTAATGAAAATATTAATATATATTTATTAATAAATTAAAAATTAAGAAAATTATTACTTTATTAAAAATACTTATAATTAAATATCAGTAGTATAAATCCATAGTATATATCTATTTTAAATACATGAGTCTAAAAATATCCAATTTTTTGAATGTAAAATGAATTTCTCAACTAAAAATTAAAAATTTTCGACACTACTCTTTGCCAACAAAAACGATTTACATCTATCTGCAAGTCTTCCAAATTTACTTTTCTATCTGGCAAAGTACCACTACGTGCAGTTCTTGTCTAAAATGTATGAATAAGTTACGTGGGTATGTCCCTTGCACATTCACTGCAACTCGACAACTATCAAAATTACAGGGACTCCCAAAAAGATTGCGACATCATATAAATTGGACAAGTGCATCCCAATGAAATATATAAATACATATATGGGAGCGGCATCGTAGATATAGTGGTTAAGGCTTATTGCCACTCGTGTATAACTTCAAAATGTGGAGACTCGTGTGTATAATTAGGATTCAAAAACCTTGGTTTTAATAGTTGTAGGAAGCATATAGGGAAATCAGTAACCATATAAGCCTAGCTTTTGTGCTATGGTTACGTATATACACAAGTCATTTCATATGCCACCTTAGACAAATATAAACAAGGTACGTTGCGAGGCAGCAAGTCCCTGCATTGAGTGGGGTAGAATTCGAAATCGATGGCGGCATTGACAGTCGAATGTGTGTTAGTGGGGTAGAACTTGAAATCGAGGGCGACCTTGATAGTCGAGTGTGTTAACGCACCCTCACGATATGAATAGTGATTTAATACCTTCTGTAAATGCTTGGCTATTCCAAGAAACGAAACATGGATGGATTAAATTCAACTTGTAAGAAAAGATTAGCAAAAACATTGATACTGCCCATTTAAGCCAAACAATGATGCAAAGTTGGTGAACATACAGGGCTGATCAAACGCTGAGAAGCCTCATGACATATCAAAATTGATGCATCCTCGTTCACCTGTAAAATCTGCTTGGAAACATTGTTCTACTGCTAGTATGTTGGTATGAATGCCTTTTGGGACTGCACAGAAGCACCTTAGCTGCTGGAAAAATCAATCTGATTATAGTCTTGTGCGACATTGGTATTCAACTGTACTTTTCTTTAGGATGAGTTGGTCCTACATGCCAGGTTTGCATAGAATGGGACCAAAATACAATCAAAAATTTTAAGAGACTAAAATTGTTAGAGTTAACACAGCAGAAATGTAAAACACAAATAAGACACACAACATTCAACCATGGAAAAACACATATTTTAACGTGGTTCACCCAACTAATCTGGGCTACATCCACCAAACATCAGGCATCGACAATCTTATTATTCAACAGGAGATTACAACGACATAATTCCTCACACCCTCTCAGCTCAAATATCCTCTACGGGCTTACATTTTTATAGCTGGAGTTGAAAACTAAATCATAAATTCTCTCACAACAAATATAGGATGCAATAACTCCTCCTTAGGAATAAATGGAGCTAATTTAGTAACAAATCCTATTGTTGTCACATTCATGAGATTTTTTCCAAAATTAATTAACAAAAAATCTCAACAATCTCCACCTTGACAACAATTAGCCTGATACCCTGTTCCTTTATTATTTTATCTTTTCTGCAAGCCAAGAGAAACCAGACACCAACGTAGCTTCTCTAACAAAACTGGTTTCATGAACATGTCTGCACAATTTTCCTTTGTATGCACTTTTTCAAGAGAGGCTCCCCTTTCAGTGATAACTTGTCTTACAAAATGGTACTTGATAGGTATATGCTTTGATTTACTATGGTAGGCCAGATTCTTAGCCAAATGAATTGCACTTTTACTATCACAAAATAACTTGATGTTGTCTTGTAACCTACCAAACTCACCAAACAAACCTTTCAACCAAATCACTTCTTTGCAAGCATGTGAAGCAGCTATGTATTCTGCTTCAGTAGTGGATAAAGCAACAATGTTATGTAGCTTTGACATCCAGCTAATAGCCCCACCTGCAAGAGCAAAGACATACCATGATGTTGACCTTCTCTTATCCAAATCACCTGCAAAATCGGAATCAACATATCCACAAACCAATTCACTACTTCTGTTATAAGTGATACAATGATCACTTGTGCCTCTCATATACCGAAGCACCCATTTCACTGCTGACCAATGTTCTTTTTCTGGATTTTCCATATACCTGGTGACAACCCCAACTGCATGTGAAATATCTGGTCGAGTACAAACCATCGCATACATCAAACAATGTACTACATTGGCATATGGAATTCAAGACATATATTCTTTTTCTTCATTTGTATTAAGACATAAACTAGAAGAAAGCTTAAAATGGGAAGCTAAAGGGACTGAAACAAGCTTCACATTGTTCATACCAAACCTCAAGATTATTTTCTCAATATACTTTTGTTGTGATAGCCACAGCTTACCATTGCTCCTATCTCTGAAAATCTCCATGCCCAAAATCTGTCTTGCTACTCCTAGATCTTTCATATCAAATCTCCTAGCCATCTGAGCCTTTAACCTGTTGGTCTCTATTATGCGTTTACTTGCTAAAAGCATATCGCCAACATACAACACTAAGATAATGAACATGCCATTACTTAATTTATTAAAGTAAAAACAATGATCATATTCACTTCTTATATAATTTTGACTCATCATGAAAGAATCAAATTTCTTGTACCATTGTCGAGGCAACTGCTTCAGACCATGCAATGATTTCTTGAGCCTGCAGACAAATTTCTTGTTGCGATTATGAACAAACCCTTCCGGTTGTTCCATGTAAATCTCCTCATCTAAATCTCCATGTAAAAATGCAGTTTTAACATCTAGTTGTTGTAATTCTAAATCAAGTAAAGAAACTAATGCTAATACAATTCGAATTAAAACAATTTTTACAACTGGTGAAAATATCTAGTGAAAATCAATGCCTGCTTTCTGAGAAGAACCTTTTGCGACCAGCCTTGCTTTGTACCTGTCCTCTGTATCATCAACATCCCTTTTCAATTTGTAAACCCATTTACATACCATAGTTTTTCTATCTTTAGGAAGTTCTACCAGATCCCATGTGTCATTTTTGACTAATGCCATCATCTCGTCCCTCATAGCTTCTTTCCACTTTTCACTTTTAGAACCTTTTACAACTTCCTGATAGCACAAAGGTTCACCATCATTAGCGGTTAAAGAAATTGAAGTAACATAATACTCATACCTTTTAGGAGGACATTTCATTCTTGTGGACCTCCTTAAAGATGTTTCTGGTACTTCCACAATTTGCTGATTATTATCTGTAGGAACTTCTTCATGATCTGCATCCGAAACATGTTCATGATCTGCATCTGAAACTTGTTCATGATCTACATCTGAAACTTGTTCATCTTGACTATCATCAGTATTTGAACTGGTTTCAAATTGAATGTGTTGAAGCTTAGATACACTATCCTATTTCAATTTATCATCTACATCTGGATTTTCCAGTGAAGATTCATTAAATCTAACATCTCTGTTAATGATGATCTTGTGAGTAGTAGGATCCCACAATCTGTATCCCTTAGTCCCATCACCATATCCAACAAAAATATATCTTTTTGATTTAGGATCTAATTTAGAACACTGATGTTTCAGAAGGAGAGCATATGCATCACAACCAAAAACTTTAAGTTTAGAATAATCACAAGGATGACCTTTCTATACCTCTTGAGGAATTTTGCATCCTATTGTAGTTGATGGTGATCGATTTATCATATAGCAAGCTGTAGAAACTGCTTCTGTCCACAATTCTTGGTGCAAATTAGCGTTACTAAGCATACTTCTTGCTCTCTCTAAAAGAGTCTTGTTCATGCGTTCAACAACTCCATTTGGGTGAGGAGTATATACAGTGGTTTTATGTCTTTCGATACCAACGTCCTTGCAATAATTATCAAATTCCTTTGAAGTAAACTCACCACCATTGTCAGTTCTTAAACATTTAATGGTTCTTCCACTGATGTTTTCAACTGATGCTCTAAATTGTTTGAAAACTGTGAATATATCAGACTTCTTCTTTAACATGTAGACCCACACTTTTCTAGAGAAATCATCAATAAAAGATACAAAATATGACGATCCTCCATATGAGGTTGTAGGAGATGGACCCCAAACATCAAAATGGATATAATCAAGGATTCCCTTACTATATGTTTTCCAGTTTTAAACTTATGCTTGCTTTGTTTCCCAAATAGACAATGTTTGCAGAAATCTAACTTAACAGACTTTAAATTAGGAAGTAACTTACAATCAGATAAAATATTTAAACCTCTTTCGCTCATATGGCCCAACCTTTGATGCCATAACAAATAGAATAACTGTCGTTTTCAGATACTGTAGAAACATGATCTGACTCTGTTCTTCCTTCTAACCGAAAAAGATTTCCAACTTTCTTTGCTTTCATTACTAGTAAAATTCCTTTATAAACTTTCATTACTCCACCTTGAATAAAATTTTTATATCCATTAGTGTCTAGTAATCCTAGTGAATTGAGGTTTTTTCTTAGTTCAGGTACATGTCTTACATCAGTTAGAATTTTATTTGTCCCATCAAACATTTTAAGTTGGATGCTTCCAATTCCCACAATGTTACATGTGACATCATTTCCCATGTAAAATACTCCATCATTGATTGATTTATAAGTTTTAAACCATTCTCTATGAATGCACATGTGATTTGATGCACTAGAATCTAACAGCCAATGTTGATCATGATTAGACAAACTAACTGATAACACTTCATCACTCATACCTGAAATGGATGCCGAACTTGTATCTGTCATGTTTTCTTCTTTCTTCTCTGTCGAAGAGTCTTCTTCGGATGTTTGCTGTCTCTTCCAACAGTCCTTCTTCAAATGTCCCGATTTTCCACAAAACCAACATTTTACCTTACTCTTCTTCCCTTTCGATTTTTAACGCGAGTTGTTGTGCTTACTGAAGCGTCTTTCTTTAGAACAACCTCTGACCATCATTGCTTCTGATGTAGAGGTTTCTGAATTTGACCTCTTCCTTGTTTCTTCGGACAACAAAGCTCCAACAACATCATCAAATTCAAGGGTTTCTGATGAACTAAGACTTATATAAGTAAAAAAATGATCCCATGACTTGGGAAACGAGCATAATAAAGTTATAGATTTATCTTCTGATTCAAATTTTACTTCTATACTTTCTAACTACACCAGAAGAGTATTAAAGGTATTCAAATGATCAGTAATGGATGTACCTTCCTTCATGCACAAAATGTACAATTGTCGCTTTAGAAGAAAACTATTGGTTAAGGATTTTTTCATATATAGCTTTTCAAGCTTTGTCCACAAACCAGCAACAGTTTTCTCTGACACGATGTTGAACAAAACATCATCTTCCAAACACAGTCGAATGCCGCTCAGTGCTCTTTCATCCAAGTCACTCCATTCATCATCTGTCATGGTGTAAGGTTGTTTAGGTTTTCCCAATAGAGCCTTCGCTACACCTTATTGCACAAGTAGATCATACGTCTTCACTTTCCAGATCTCAAAGTTATTTTGGCCATTAAACTTCTTGATCTCAAATTGAGCACTTTGAGTTTTTGCCATGTTGTGTCACAAAAAATCTATAGTTGCAACTTTTAATAAATGAAGTTTTTATTTAAAAAAAAAAAACTACCTTCCATCAAAAAACTAATTAGCAGTCCAGCAAAAACTAATGGCACATGCAAACCGACCAATGTTGACATTGCAAGAGAAGGTTGGGAACAAAAAGTATAACATTCACAACCCAAAATTTGTGCGTGTTGACTTTATAACTGCGACGGTTGCTACAGACATTGGGCGGTCCTCCAATGGCCGCATGGCGGCCATGCTAGCGCTAAAATTTATTGTGTCGATATATAAGTTTATGATAATAAATAAAAACAATGGAATGATATTTTAAATCTAGTGAACGAATATGTCCGTAATCCTACATTTTGATCCATGCAAAGGTAGTCACCGGAAACTACTTGTATTCAAACATAAAATCATTGTCGATTATGCATGCGAAACCAGCTATTCCTATTGAAACTTTTGCATTTGCTTGACGACACCGTATTTTAGAAATGGTGAATGAGATACGTACAAAAAAGTGATAAGAATGAGTGGGCACAATCTTCAACCAACACTTAGACACCGTAAACATTTGCTTCGTCCATGCCGATACTCGCTTTTTATAAAGTTGGGACATCAACGTCCAGGAAGCACGCTTCACTGCTCTAGTAATGCTAGTATACGCTTCACTACACCAACGCACTGGTATTTGCGTTGATCCACGCAGCAGACTTGGCATCTCTTGGTCTCTGTCACACGCACCAGCGCAACAACATAGCTCTGATACCAAGTGTTAGAGTTAACACAACAGAAATGTAAAACCCAAATAAGACACATAGCATTCAACCATGGAAAAACACAGATTTTAACGTGGTTCACCCAACCAATCTGGGCTACATCCACCAAACATCAGGCATCGGCAATCTTATTATTCAATAGGAGATTACAACAACATAATTCCTCACACCCTCTCAGCTCAAATATCCTCTACGGGCTTACATTTTTATAGCTGGAGTTGAAAACTGAATCATAAATTATCTCACAACAAATATAGGATGCAATAACTCCTCAGGAATAAATGGAGCTAATTTAGTAACAAATCCTATTGTTGTCACATTCATGATATTTTTTCCAAAATTAATTAACAGAAAATCTCAACAAAAATTTCCAAAACACTTGAAGAATTTTGAACACTAGGAGACCTAGAGTAAAATTCATGAGCACAAAATCTAATAGAAATGGTGTTATATGCCTCATCAACCTAAGGATACCCGAGTCTTTCTATCACATGTTTGGAATTAGTTAACTGAAGAAGAAATCCACCATCGCATGCTAGGGAAGTTCTAGGTAGTTGTAGCAAAGCACCTGAGGTCATTAAGAACAAACCATTAAAATCAAACATCTTTATTGTTCACTTTTTTCGATGAACTAGAGGAAAGAAATATACTATTCAAATTTAATTATTAAGATGTAGGGTTGTTCTTACATCTATGCTTCAATTTTAAACCTGCAAGCATACAAGGCCTTTTTTTACAAGGAATAATATAAATTATTAGACCTACATAATATCAACTATCTAACCTGCATTTAGAGGTGGAAAGAGAGAAGCCGCACCAGAAGCTACTGCAGCATGTTGTATAGGAGTGCCAGGATTTGCCAACGATCCTACAAGACTACCAGCAGCAAGACCAACTTGATGTTGAAATAATTGCGGATCAAATTAAATTTTTATTCAAACAGAGCTAGATACAGATTTAGATCAATAATTCACTAATGCACATTCAAAAAAGGGGGAAAACATGAAAATAATATGAGATTATTATTTACTGGAGATGGAGTTAGAGCTCTGTTTGAAACCTCACAGGTGTGATCAGCATACAATGTTGTGACATCAGTAATAGGATGAGGGTTTTTGCAAAGCCTATGTTGTCAATTGAGACTAAAAAAAAGCACATGGACATAGAAATATATCAGGTTGTTGTTAGAAATTATATCTAAATGAAGGTGAAATCTTCGCGCCAAATGTAAAGAAATAATATCCTCCATTCTAATAGCAATGATGTTATTATCAAAAGGGTTGAAAGCTATACATGTTGTTGCTGCGGGAGGGAGTATGTAGCATTCCGTGACCTGCATCAATATAGGCATGAATACATATTTAAAATTCACACATATTAATTATTAAAATACCATCAAATTCTCAACAAATTTCTGTGATACCCTTTTATTCATGTAATAAATGCTTTATAATGTTATACTACAGAAACTCATGAATTCAACAGAACCGCATGTGGAGATAGGAGAAGAATTCCTCAGCATTATATGTTACCATGTTGAACAAGGACACTCTCCCACCCCAAGCAGACATTATATATGAGTCATTCTTTGATAAAGCTAAGCAAGGGACAACCTCTTCTAGGCTTCTGTCACTGGTATCATTTTTCATAAGGGTGCTATTGGGTGGTTGCAAAATGTGTGGTTGAACATTCGCTTTAATTTGTAAAGTAAGTTTGAAAGATTGATTGAACTTAAATCAACTATGGAAGAGGCATTCAACTACTGCAAGTGAAACCGAAGTTGAAGACACAACTTGCCAGAAGGATTCAAAGCATTACATTGCCACATCCATAGCTTATGTGCAGCATTGCTATCCAAACCTAAGAGACAAGAACTTGAGTAGGAGATTTACCAAAGAAATTTACCCATATCAATAGGAGATTTTATAGCCTGAGAGAACATGAAAATGGGTAGTTTCAAACTACTATATATAATAAGAGAACTTGCCTTTCTTGTTGGCAGTGGATCTGTTAATCTGATAGACTTACAATGGACTGGCTCCATTACCTCAGTGAACTTCCAGTTTGTGCTCTCGTTGTGACCTGTACATCTTTTGATTACAATGAAAATATGTTTTGATATTCTTAACATGCTTCTCATCCCTTTGTTACCTGGTTTCTGAACATACTCATGTTATAATTGCATGGCTTCCTTTGGATGAAGGCCTTTGGATCTATGTGATGATACCCCATCAAATTCAGAGATAGTTACCAATCCTTATGAGTTACATTCTCCACATTCTAGTGGTATGGCAATGGCCAACATTCTAGGAGCATCTTGAAGGATATAACCTAGGTTAGCTGGACTTACTCTATGGCAGGGGATGAACAATGTGCAATTAGGTTCTGGTTTGGTAGCTTCATCGGTAGGTATGAACATTGGAGCCACTGCAAGGTAATGTATCATTATGTGCCTAATATGGCTAGATTTAATTTCTTTCATACATTCTGGATGCACACTTATTTTTTCTTTGTTTTGTGGCAGGGATGTGCAGAGATTTGCTTCAGGGAGGTCCCTCTCTGTATCCATTGATGAGAAACAACAAAGGTTGTAACATTATAATCAATTGGTGGCAGCAAGAAGCCTGCAGCCATCTGCTGTCACTGTTTCTGCTTGTTTTCCAATTATTGGCTTACCCAAATTCAAAAGATTGTGCAGTGCCAACTGCAAGAAATGGCACTAGAGTGATGTGTGGACTTCATAGAGGAATGGCATTGCCAGGCCAAGATTTATAACTACAATCTCTGATGGGCACAATTGTTGGCATTATGAGACAAGTGTTGTCCTTGATGGAAAATCACTCAGATGATAAATTATAGTGCAGCAAAGTTATTTTCAAGTTCACAGAATTTTATGCAGAGAAAAGTTTACTTCATGTAGAGAAAAGTTCACGGAATTTTATGCAAAGAAAAGTTTATTTCATGTAGAGAAAAGTTCACGGAATTTTATGCAGAGAAAAGTTTATTTCATGTGGAGAAAATTTCACGCATTTTCATGGTTGGTTCATGGTATTAGTCCCACAGTTTTTGATCCTATGGTTTTGGCCCGTGGTATTGGTCCATGATTTGAGGAAGAGCTTGCCTATATAAAGCAAAGGAGATCATTTGGCTTGTGTATGCTTTTGGGTTGAATATCTTAAGATCTGAAATATTGGGTTATTGTTTCAAAAGCTCGATCTATATGAAAGTGAAGTGGAAAGCGAATCTGTGAAGGGTGATCTCTCGATCGATGCAGCTGCAGAAGTGCGGAGGTGCCACAAAAGGCGCAGTGCGGAGGCGCCACAGAAGGCGCAGTGCGGAGGCGCCACAGAAGGCGTAGTGTGGAGACGCCACAGAGACGCCACAGAAGGCGCAGTGCAGAGGCGCCACAGAAGGCGCAGTGCGAAGGCGCCACAAAAGGCGTAGTGAGGAGACGCCACAGAGATGCCACAGAAAGCGCAATGCGGAGACGCCACAGAGGCGCCACAGAAGGCGCAGTGCAGAGGCGCCACAGAAGGCGCAGTGCGAAGGCGCCACAGAAGGCACAGTGCGGAGACGCCACAGAGGCGCCACAGAAGGCACAATGCGGAGCTTCCAGAGGAGACGCCACAGAGGCGCCACCGAAGGCATAGTGCAGAGGCGCCACAGAAGGTGCAACTGTGGAGGTACGCAGCGCCACAGAAGGTGAAGTGTGTAGCGACACAGGCCAGAGAAAAGGAAATTGCGAATCTGTCTTAAGATCTTTTGTTGACTGATTTTTTTTGTTGATAAGGTGTTCTGGGTTTAGTTTACTGTTATTGTGGATCTGGTTATCTGGGTGACTTACTGGTACTTCATGATCATTTGATGTTTATGGATCCAGTTTGAAAATTTATGAAAAGTGGTCCTTGAAAGAAAAGAAGTAGGGGGTTGTAGCTCCCTTCCAGGAGAGACTGGAAAACGAGAGAGAGTTGTAGCTCTCTGCAGGTTGCAGCCTGCGTACTGGTAAACGACTGCACCAGTACAAGACAATTGTAAAAGGAGTTTCTAATTTGAAAGAAGATAGAGACATATTGCAGTAGGTGGTTTTCACCCACATTGGGTTTCCACCTTATATCTGGTGTTCTTTAATGTGACTGTCTGTTTTCTTGCTCATTATTTTATGGTACTGATATGCAAAAAGTAATTCAAAGTGTAAATAAGGAAGATTTGTTAAAAGAAATAGATAATACTGATTCACCCCCCCTCTCAGTATTATTTTCAACAATTGGTATCAGAGCAGGTCCTTCTGAAGAAGCTTGATCACTTCAAGGAAGATCTTTCATCATGAGCAACTACGAGAGGGAAGCATCTATCAGGCCACTGATTTTTGATGTGACAAACTTCAATTATTGGAAGGTAAGAGTTACTGCATATCTTCAATCTCTTGGTATGGATGTTTGGGATATCATAGAGACAGGCTA
>APFE031732152.1:1111-30111 GCA_000404065.3 Pinus taeda
CAAAGTATTATGGTCTGTACAAGGTGTTGCAAAAGATTGGTACTATGGCATACAAATTGGAGATTCCTGCAGCTTCTCAATTGCACCTAGTTTTCCATGTTTCATGTTTAAAGAAGGTTATAGATGACAAGCTGCCAATTCAAACAATATTGCCAGAACTTGACGAGGAAGGAAAAATTATATTGGAACCGGAAGCAGTCATAGAAACAAGAACTTGACAGCTACGAAATCGATCAATTTCAGAGTATCTTATCCAGTGGAAGAACTTATCCGTTGAAGATTCCACATGGGAGGATGATAATTTTATACAGAAGCATCCAGAACTACTCAAGCATTGAGGACAACACGTTTTTGAAGGAGAGGGGCATGTTGGGTCCCTATAATACTAGTGATTACCCCATTAATATTGTAGTTGCATACCTTATTAATATTGTTGTGCCCCTATTATCCCCATATTGTTATTACTGTGCCCCATAGAATCCCTCTATTGTTATTTTTGTGGCTTTATGTTATTATTGTTAGGTCAGCTGGGTTATATTGTGACTCCTTAGACTCCTACATATAGAAAGGAGGTTTTGTCATTTGCCTGAATTCTAAGGCGTTGATCTATCTTTTCTATCCTTTCTTGAGCTGGTTTCATAACAAAAAATTTGGCCCATGAAGAACAAACAACAAAGACATGTCCAAAATCCAATGTTTTGGATGCCAAAAATATGGACACTACAAAAGGAATTGTCCTAAGCTTAAGAAGGACAACAACAAAAAACGAAAGAGGCTAGCAGCTCACATGACTCAAGAGGTGAAAGAAGAAGAAAAGGAGCAAAAGAAGGAAGATACTCCGGATCTCTACTATGACTAGGTCAAACTCTTTACTTCAAGTCTTCTTTCAAGGTTTTGAGTAGGATAGGAGCATGTAAGAGTAAAATAAAATTGCATAGATAGAAACATCTTCTAGAATCTAGAAGCATGAAGTACATAGAGTTCTAGGTACTCATGAAGATGTAGCATTTATAATGAGAATAAAAATGTGTGGGTAGAAAAATCTTGTAGAATATAGGAGCATGGTAGATAGAGCTCAAGATATTCATATAGAAGGAGCATACCTAGCATAGGACCTCATCCATGATAAAAGAAAAATGATCATGATTAAGAATCTTAGAAAACCTCCATCATCAAAAGAAAAGAAACATTTGCAAGGCAAGGGTCTTTAAGATCCTATAATGGAATCTTCAAAAGAAGGTTCATGAACCAAAGCAAATGTCTCATCGGGAATCCCATTCATGGGATTCAAAAAAAGGATGATATACAGGAAAGCTAAGATGAAGCAAGAAGGGCCACACCAAAGACAACCAAATGAAGCTAAGATGATAAAAGGAGAATCAAGATGAGGTATGTATGCATCAAAGTTTAGTCATGTTATCATGTGTATATTATTGAGTCATGGGAATAGTTCTACAACATGATCAAGTATGAAAGAATCTCTTTCACCAAGAACATGCTCGTAGGCATGTACTACAATGCAATGAAGGTCGACAAAAGAATATGCTCACATAAGGGGTATAAGATTGCTAACTACAAAGCAAGAAGAAATGTTGACTAGTCTAGGAAGCAAGCAATAAAGAAATGCTCTCACAAGAAGCATAAGATGGTTGACCTATCTCTCCAAGAAGAAGTGAATAAAGAAAGAGATCAAGCATGTGAAGAACACCATAATCACCGAGAATCACTATCTGACAAGATACTCTGAAGATATCCCTCAAAAGAACGCAGGACAACTGTGACAAAGGAAGGAAGGACCCTTGACACTTATGAAGGCCTTGGAGATATGAAAGATGCAGATAATTTATTTTACTCTAAAAAGATGTCGCGATGAAAAAGCCATCCAGAAAAAGAAAAAGCAATGTTGAAGCAATATCAAGATGGAGTCATGATGGGCTACTAGGCCGAAGCATGTCAACAAGCAAGTACAACAAAGCATCCATGAGAAGAGTATTCTGAAGCATGGACAGATGACAAAGGAGTAGCTAGATGACAAGAAAACCTGATGTATGGCAAGAAAGACACTTTCCACGAAGGAAGCAATGACATGACAAACCAGGAAGGAAAGTGATCAATGGATGGTGCCCTACCTAGAAGAAGTTCGAACAAAGACTTCATAACATCAAGCAAGAAAGGAGATCAAGTCACTGAAAGACCCACGAAAAAGAAATTGTTGATGAATGAAAGAGTCCCTAGTTAAGAGGGAGCTCTAACAAGTCCCTGATCAAGAGGGACTTTTGGATCACCCCTGATTACAAAGGAGTGACAATTGTGTTTTTCCATTTCATGGGTCATGCACTAAACCAGGACTAACAAACGTAAATCTAGATGAAGGTCGTGAATGGAAATATAGACACAAGATAAACAAAACATTCTTGTCTTGGGAAGAAAGAATGGGAGGATTAGGTAATCATCTGGCATCAAATACTCTTTGAGGATGTCTAGGGAATCTAAGACAAGAGTAGGCAAGAGGACCGATATTCTTTAAGGGTTGGGAACCTAAGACAAGAATATTCCTAGAAGGCCATACTCAGTGAACACCTGAATGGGTATGTACCTTGAGAGACAATGATGAAGGTGTCTATAAATCATTGGTCTCGCCAGCACTGTAGCTCATGATCTCATGAAGAGATGGAGTTGTTAGTCAAGGCCTTGCACTATGACAATGTTGATTGATATGATGTTATAACAGATGGATTGCAAATCCAGTTTCTCTTATGTGAATTCTTCAAAAATTGATAATAGTCAAACACCTTGTAATGTTGTATGAATACATCCCTAGTTAAGAGGGAGTGTTGAAGGAAATCTAACTAGGTTCGGTCTTCATAAATGTAGTTTTGATATTTGTACTTATTCAAGAAAAGAAATATTATTTTTATAATATATGTCAATGAGTTTCTTGCTCATTGAAATAGATCTAGCACTTGTTAAAGTGCTATAGGTAAGTCAAATACTCAAAAGAAAAAGGTTGAAGACCTTAAAGGTCATGTTACACCATGTATGATTATGTATTAAAGTCAAGAGAATACCTCCAAGCAAAGTCAAGTCTCCTCCTATGCAAAGGCACCATCAAAGAAGCTCCTTCAAGCATGCAAAACCACCATAGAAACCATCTGAAGTCTCCACAAAAAGTCGGCCTACAAACAGTTAACATGCCGGCCTAAAAGGAGAGACAGTCCTCTATATAGAGAGGTTGTCCACTCCAATATAATGCACCAAGTAGCTCTGAAATCAGTGAGGTAAGGGGACTAGAAAAGGTGGAAAAGAGCAAAGGAAAAGGGTGTCCAAGTGCAGCGAGGAAGAAGTGTACACAACCGAGTTTCACTAGGTCTGTTCAAGGGAAGTTGTAGTGACACGTGCGAGGAAACAGAGGGTTGTCCTTGTGGTTATGACACCAGCAACTCATAGTCATCCATTTCTCTTTGTTTGGGGCTAAATCTAGGCCTACAAGGTCTCCTACTCAAGAATAGAAGAAGGGTACTCAAGCGAAGGAGAGAAGGGTATACAACATCAAGTAAACCTCCCACACGTGCGAGAATCTAGGGCTATTGTACAGTCACTTCAGTCTACACTCACATCTCAAGAAGGATTTCATTTGAAGGAAGGTGTCTACATAAGTGAAGGATATCTCTAAGTATAGAAGAGAAGCATCTCATCTAGAGCAAGTGCAACAAGGTGTACCAACAACTGAAAGAAGAACGAAGTGTCGGAAGGAGGAGGACAAAGTGTCGGGGAACGAAGTGCCGGGAGAAGGAAATGCCAAGGAACAAAGTGCAAGAAGTAGAAAGGACTTGACTTGTGCTTGGAGGACATTCTAGTCAAGGGTTTAGGGTTTGGCATTGATCAATAAGAAGCTTCAATAAGAGAAACTTACTAAAGGGTTTTCCTCTCAAGAGAAGAGAGGTTTGTTAAGTTATGGTATGTTCTATGCTTAGTGCAATTTACTTCAACTTCTATCGATTAGCCCAGCGTCAATTTCATTGGCTAGCAATCACAATGATAGAACATAATAAATCGACAAAAGACAAGCCAAGACAAGAGACACTAGATGTGGCAGCTAGCCAAGGACAAACCCCAATGTGGGGAACACTCTCATCAATTCTTCTATAATCTTCAATAATTCTGCAGAGAGAGAGACATAGCACAATTTCAGAGTTCTGTAATTTTATTACAGTAGTAATAAAACCCTAACCGGCAACTTTAAAGCTGGTCAAACAGTCCACAAATGACCTCAAGTCAACCTTAGTCAACTCGGCCTCCAACAGCAATGATGATCAACCCACAACTGTCCAAGAGAGATGGTCAAACAATGGTCAACGCATATGCAGCCCTGCGGTCAACCCTAACCAGTCAATGCTGGTCAAATCGGTGGTCAAATCAGGTCAATGTTTTGTTGTCTAGATTTGCGGCTTGCTTGATAGAGGCTCCTCACACTAGAGTCTAGACCGAAGTCAAATTGACCTCCTCACTGGTCAACCCAGTCAAACCCAACCTGCTACCCCTTGGTCAACCTCGGTTAGCACTGCAAAAATAGTTTTGCGTCTTCCTTCCTGCATCATCCTTCTTCCCACGTGAGAGATGTTGCTCCTTGTATACCCAATCAATTAAGGAGAGAGAAGAATGTGAGATGAGAGATGAGTGAATAATGCCACAAGGTGACTTGTATTTATATGAATCGTTGAGGATGTGTGCCACATATTTTGTTGTAGGCTGACCTTGACAAATTGTCAAGTAAATACAAATAAATTCGTATCTCCATAAATACATGTCGAAATCGGAGATCGTTAGATCAATCCTACACCTCTCGACGAGAGGAATCCAAGAAAAATATCAGTTGCCATAAATAAGATGACCCACATGGAGTTTGGCCCTAGTTTCCAATTTTAACACTCCCTCTCAACTAGGGAGAACTCCATCTGCTAATCCATCTGATCGTCAGTACTATCTCTACCATCAAATGCATTACCCTGCACTGCTCGGCTCCGCTCCGCTAAACTATGAAGAAGAGGAAATGATCTAGGATGTATCATAACATCCTGTATTGATCCGAAGTCAGTCCCAGAGAGTGTTTCATACCACTCTTACTAATCCCAAATCAGTGCCAAAGGAGAGTGAGCTATATCACTCTTACTGACCCAAAGTCAGTTCCAATTGATCCCAAATCAATGTAGGTCATCCTAGCATAGGGAATACGGTAGATACAACGATGTGTCCGTCGATAGTACTACTATGGTCCCTAACCCCATTTCCCTACTCGTTGGCCAGATGAAAGGTACTTCCCACGAGTCCCAAACTACATGGGTAGGATGCCTCAACAAGACAACCACTCATCATGTCCATAGGTCGCCACGGGTTATCACAGGGGAAGGTTGAACCATTCACCCTGTACACAACGCACCACTAGGGGAGGGTGAGTCGCCCTATGGTTGCTTGTCACTCCAAGAAGTACCCCAAGCCCCCCGGAGCTCAATGCATGCATCATACAGGACCCTCATAAGAGGGTCTCTCAACGACTCCAAGTCATTCTTGGAAGGTTAAGAATTTGAGCATTCCTAGGGACTTCGTCAGAATGTCGGCGACCTGCTCATCTGCACCAATATGATGGAGCCTTATTGCTCCTCGTTGTACCATATTCCAGATAAAGTGGTACCTGATATCGATATGTTTGGAGCGATCATGAAATACGAGATTCTTTGATAAACGAATCCCACTCTAGTTGTCACAAAGGATCATGGTAGTATTCAATCTATATTCAAACAGATCACTGAAGAGCTTCAGCAACCAAACAACCTCACAAGAGGCCATACTCGCAGCAATGTACCATGCCTCAGTTGTGCTCAAAGCCACCGACTTTTGCTTCCTACTAATCTAGGATATTGAGGTAGATCCCAAAGAGAAGGAGCACCCAAAAGTGCTCTTTCGGTCCACCACACTGCATGCCCAATCAGCATCAGTATATCCATGTAGTCTCACATCTCCGGCAGTGTATCTGAACCCATGAGTGATTGTGCCCCGAAGATATCTCAAAATATTCTTGGCACCAATCCAATGTGAGTGGTGAGGCTCAACCATATTTTGGCTCAACATGTTGACTGCTAAACATATATCCGGATAGGAGTTCACCAAGAACATCAATGCTCTTATGAGTTGACGATACTCGGTAGCATTTCCCAATGCAGGTCCGACAGCACTACCACTTAACTTCTTGAAGTCAAGCTCCATCAGGGTAGTCACGGGCTTGCAGTCCACCATATCGAATCTCTCTGATATCTTCACCACATATTTTCCTTGAGATAGGAAAATCTCCCCTAGTTTTTGCCAGACTTCCAACCCTAGGAAATAGTGCATTAGTCCTAGGTCCTTCATTTCAAATTCTGAAGCCAACTCCCTCTTACATTTGTGAATGAGAGGGTTTGCACTTATCAGAAAGAGCTCGTCAACATACAACACCAGTATGAGAGGCTTCGCATCTTCAACCTTAAAGTAAAGGTTTGGATTGGCTTCACTCCTAGTGAATCCCAGTGTCAACAAGTAGCTATCGATCCTCTCATACCAAGCTCGGGGTGCTTGCTTTAGCCCATAGAGGGAATTCTTCAACCTGCACACATGAGATTCCTGATCATGAATCTCAAATCCCTTGGGTTGTTCCACATAGACTTCCTCTTTGATTAAACCATGCAAGAACGTGGTCTATTAACATCCATTTGATGTAGGTTCCATCCTTGCAAAGCAGCAAGGGCTATGATCGAGCGGATCGTGGTGTATCATGCAACAGGTGTAAATATCTCGTCATAATCTATGATTCTATACCTTTCTTTTGAGAGAAGCCATGAGCGATAAAACGAGCCTTATACCTTTCAGCGCTTCCATCAGCTCCATGCTTTATTTTGTAAAGCCACTTCAAGGTGACAACGGTTTTGTCCTGGGGTCTGGCGACCACATCCTAGACATCGTTCTTCATGATGGACTCATATTCCTCATCCATAGCATCCTTCCATGCTTGATGCTTTACAGCTTTTTCGAACGATAAGGGCTCATTTTGAATGATCGTGCTCATAATGGCCAAGTATCCCTGATACCTGGTTGGCTTCTTACTTTCACGGAAAGTCCCTCTGGGTGCAATGTGTCCTTCGACATCATCAAGTGTCCCCCTAAGCCATGAAGGCCTCTTGTGGACGAGGATCAATAGGATCCATAGGTTCTTCCACTTTGGGCATCGTCTCATCTTCCTTTTCCTCCAGTTTCCTAGTGTCAGCTTCTTTAGTTTTCCTTAGTATAGGAAGATTGTCAACTTTGCTAAGAGCCATATCTTCGTCAAAGGTGACATCAAGGCTAATCTCAACTTCCCTTTGACCAGCCACATAGATTCTATAGCCCTTAGAATTTTCACTATAGCCCATGAAGATTCCCTTCTTTCTAGATGCACCCAATTTATTCCTTTTCTCTTTCGGCACATGAAAATATACAAGACTTCCAAAAATTCTAAACTGAGAGACATCAGGTTTCTTACCAGTAAACATCTCTTTGGGAGTCTTGGAACCCAATGCTTGATGAAGGCATCAATTTTGAACATATACGGCGATATTCACAGCTTTCACCCATAGAAACTTCGGAAGCCTTTAATCATGGAGCAGAGCACGAACAAATTCCACAATCGTACGATTCTTCCTTTCCGCCACGCCATTCTGCTCAAGAGTATATGGTGTTGTGGTCTCCCTCTTAATGCCAGCCTCGATCCCATTATAAGTCCTTAGGATCATGATCTTCTTCTTGGTTTGATTCTCAATCAAGGCTTTGAAGTGACAGAACCAAAACATTTCATCCTTCTTTTTCAAGAAGTATATCCAAGTCTTACGAGAATAATTATCTGTAAAAGTGAGATAATAAAGATAACCTCCTAAAGAGTTCACGGCCATCATACCAGATATGTTGAAGTGAACCAACTGCTATGTCGGAGGTCTTGCTATGGCTTGAGGGTAATGGTCCTGTTGACGGTGTTGGACCGGCCAACATGTCAAGGGGATCTCCCCGGTAAGAAGTCCCAATTAGACCTCAGACAGTTTGGTGTAGGATTCCCAGCAGTGGGTCGTATGGTAATGCCTTGACTGCAATTTCGCACAGAGGCAAGTAAGATAACTCTGTTGGTAGCAAGGGTGTGACCGCTGTAGCGAGTCAAGGAAGGTGCATGAGAGGTTCTAATACATGTGGGTTGAGATGACTGCGCCCTTGGCAACCTGTAACAGTACTCGGATAGGAAGGGAACACACGAGCGAAAATGCATCACAAGCTTGAAAGCAAGTCCCCTGGAAATCCAAAGTGATAGTTAAACAAATAGCACATCTGCAACAAAATTCATACAATTGCATACAAAACAGTTCATACACAACCATGTAAGTTAAACAACATACATTGCTATAGCAACCAAAATAGTCCAACTACAATAACAACATATGCATGAAAACGTGTTGGCTCCTATTATATAAAGAACTGTAAATTCTAGTCATACAATACATTCATGTAAACCCGCTAGCCCCAACAATGGAACATTACAGCCACATCCGCCTGCTCCTCCAAAGAGATGTACTAGCTCTGTGCAGTGGAGAAGCCAAGGCGCGTTACAATATTGTCCAAACTCTCTCCAAGATAGTGTTATCAGAATCTTGGCTTACCAAAAGCCTATACAATGAGTTATGAGGTTCTATTTATAGCAAAGGGTGGGGTGACCCTTGACATTCCCCTTTGTAACAGTTCATCTACCCTCGTGACTCTTCATCTACTCTATGACTGTTACATCCAACTATTGACACATGACTTACACTTGACATGACGTTACATTACAATGCACATGTACTCATGTGAGACAACATGGCTTGAGCAAGCCATGCAAGACATCACTAACACTTGATCTGCTGTGTTGAGACCAACTCTTTGACATGCTTGTGATGGTGAAGGTGGTGTGTTGATGCCAAGCTTGGTCGTCCGTCATGGTGTGCATGCACCCCATGGTGACATCTTGTCGAAACGAACTCTTGCCTCCATTGAACCCAGTGCATTGGTTCAGCCCCTTAATCCAACTCGTCTACTAACATGTGCATGGTCTTCTTGGGTGCAGCTGAACCGAAAACACATTGATGCATATTGTCCATGTTGATCGTCAAGTGTGTGTTGGTGGTCATGCGCATCAACTTGCCGAAGTACATGTTCAGCTCCAGTTGGACTTGCTTCTTGTCTTCTGATGCAGGAGCATTCACCCAAGAGGAAATCATTGTAATTAAGTAGACATAGGGGGTCATGTATTTCTAGGAAGTTGGATTCCTAAGTGATAAATTAGGCCTTTAAGTGATTTAATTAGATAATGGAAGGAGTTGTAAGTGCTCTCAAATAAATGAGAACATGAGTAGGAATAAATGACAATAGTTCAAAATCAATCAAAACTCTTAAAACAATCCATGATTCGAGGGACGAGAGAGAGACTTTAGGAATTAATGGAAGTAGAAGTGGACAGAAGATTTAGGAGTCAATTTAGGATTTAGCCCAGAATTAGTTCAACAGAACCAATCCTGACATATATGTAAGCCTACGGGCAGAGTCAAAGGAGGAGGCCAGAATATTGAAGAACAAGCCTGTGTGTGAAGCACAAAGACCTCATTTTGTAACCATTGTTTATATTATTAATATAATCATCTCAATCCTAAGTGGAATGAGTGTTTCGTGTGTTGGATTTTATGTGAACTCGTAGGTTCTGTAACAGGGGGTTGCAGACAGAGTTAAGCAGAACATGCAGAGTAAAATGATTCAGAGGAATCATAAAGAGATCATTGAATCTAAGTGAAGAGACAAAGTTAGCTTCGAGGAGTTGTGAAGCAAGAATTCGCTAAGGAGCCCAGCTGAGAGGAAGCAGAAATAGCAAGAAGGCGAAACCTTTGAAGAGGAGCAAACCACAAAAGAACTGAAGACTAGCGCAAAAACGAAGTGAAAAAGGAAGAACAAAGAAGTGCAGAGGAACGCGCAGGACCCGTTTGATCACATGGATCAACGGTTCAGATGATGTTGTGAGGAGGAAGGCGAAACATTGCATCGGCGGAATTATTTATAAAGGTTAAGTCTCACAAGCCAAAATCCAGTTTACACTGAAAATGAGTGCAAAACTTAGTCAGAATCAAGTAAAGGATTTGAAGCATTTATAAGCGAGGATTTATACCCATATCGGGTCCATAAGACACATCAGATCGGCGTTCAAGTGGAAGTCTAGCTAGAGGAATGCCGATATGCCGACGCCAATAAGCATCGATCGGCGATCAGAGATTGGCATGATCACTAATCGGAGATCGGCGATCGGGCGGATCAGAGTCGCACAGTGGAAGACTTGGAAGGAGCAGACCCAACAATCATTGTTAACACGGCTTATAAACATTTGAAGTCTGACCTTATATGGTTCGGAGCGGGGTTAATGGATTTTCCTTTGTATTTCATAAAAACTGAGGCTGAGTCATTTAATTGAAACATAGTGTTAACGATTCCGATAGTCATGGAGATTGGAGTCGGAGGGTTGATGGGGTATGTATATATGACCCACGAATGGAGAGATGGCCAATTGTGATGGAGATAGCCTCGGGGTCTGTGCAGAGGCTGTACAAAAGGCGGGAAGGCTTGTTTTGTGGGATTTTCCTTTGTAATGGTTTATAAAGTGAAAATAGTCGATAGAAGGTTTTATATGATGTATTAAAGGGAAAGTGTATTTATGAGAGGTTAAAGTGTGGTTTGAAGGCTACGAAGGGTTTAGCAGTCCCGATAAGAAGGAGGAATGAAAAGGCTTTAATAAGGTCTCATATGAAAGTTGTGAGAATTGATATAAGTCCCGATAGGAGGTTTCGCGGGGTGATTGAGTTCCAAGTTAAAGGAACTATGGCTAAAAGGGCCTTAACCGTTTATGGTTGAAGATTTCACTCCATTGCAGAGTTAAATACCTGGGACAGTCGTGTTTATGCATTTTATGCATACTGTGGATATGTGCAGGTTTTTAGCATGCACTATTAGTGGTATCAGAGCAGATTTGTATCAGAGCAGGTTTGAAATCAGAGTGGGTAAAGTTTTCTATGAAAAGGAGGTTGCACACTAAAAAAGGTAAAGTGCATAGATTACAGTAGAAGACTGTAAGGAGAACTTTGAAGTTCAGGAAGACTATAGCAGTTCCAGCAGAGGCTTGGAGCAAATAGGAACAGAGGATTCCTTGAAGGAAAGAAAAAGCAAGATTACTTAATGCAAGTTCTGAAGGAAAGACGACTTGGAGACAAAACAAAGGGCAATCCATTCAAAGTGCAAAAGAATGGGTAAAATAAGATCATGCTAAGATTTTGAAGGAGAGGTAATACGTTATGTTCTGTTTTAAATTGAGAATGTGTGTTTATATATTAATGCACAGGTGACAGCAAGAGAAGTTATGAGAGGAGAACCAGATGTGTTCTTGAAGACAGAGTAAGGAAGTACTCTAGAATAGAAGTGGCAGTGAACCTGAAGAATCCAACAAGAGATTGGACAGAGAGGACAGTTGAAGTGTTCTCAAGAGAGAATGAGAGAGTGCAGAAGCCTAGAAGGAGCAAAAGTGTTGCTCAAGAGGAGGTTCTAGATAAACGACCATGCTTACCAAAAGACTGAGTGAGGAGAGCTTAGTGAGGTAAGATTACAGCAAGGATGATTAGCTGTTGTAGAGGTTTGTTGCAAAGGAGCTCATGAAGAAAGAAGAGAAGAAGATGGCTACTAATAGTCTTAACAAAGGTTTAGAGAGAAGCCACAGCAGAGGATACAAGGAGAAAGAGGATACTAAAGCAAATGGCAAGAAGATGAGTCAAGTGGAGATTGACAAAGAGATTGCAAAGTTAAAAGAACAACTCAATGCATTAACGAGAATGCTTGAGGAAAGCCAAAGTATAGGTTGGGTCTTGAGGAAAAAGCCAGTGAAATGGTATGAGATGCAGAGAAGGCTACAGTAAAAGCAAGTGAAGTGGCTGATGGAAAAACTCAAGGAAGCTGAGTTGGGAATGGAAGAGTTCATTTATGAACCAGAACAAGGAAAAGTTTTGGGAGAGATTGAAGATGAAGACTTGAGGACTGAAACTTCAAGTAAGGCCAACGGGTCACATGGTTTTAAAACTGACAATTTATGTATGTTTGCAGGTGAAACATGTAAAGAAGGACAATTTGTTGATATTGTCATAAAGGAGAAGGAAGACCAGAAGAATCTAAATTATGTTTTGGAAGAAGATGAGATAGATAGGTCTCATATACAGTTGGAGGAAAATATCAAGCAACCAAGTGAAGGGCTTGAGGAGATTGAAGAGGAGACCATCAAAAAACTTTTGAGACAAAAAGAGAACTTAGAACAGCAAGGAGATATGATGGTTGAAGCATCAAGTGGGACCACAAGGTCTTATGTTTTTAAAACTAATAGTTTGTACATGATGACAAGTATTGCAGGATAAAAGCAACCTTTTGAAGATATCTTCAGAGGAGATGAAGATCTAGAAGCAAAAGGTGACAACGAAAACTTTTCAGAAGAGGAGGAATTTGACTGCATACAGAAGGAAAAGTCTATGGGTGAGTCGATAGAAGCTGTCATGGAGATGAAGAATCAGGATCTTATTCTGATGAAGAATGAAGAAACACTGTCTTAGAAAGGTAATCAAATGAGTTTGATTGATGTTATTAATGAAAATCAAATGCAGGAGGATGATAATGCAGATGGTGAGACAAGGTTAACTCTGGGAGAAGAGTTATAGAGGGACAGCAAGACAAAATGTACTGAAGAAGAAGGACATCTACTAAAAGATGTTAAGGAAGAAGAAGTCTATGAAAAAGACTTAGCAAAGGGAGCAAGGACATTTGATGATCTATCCATAACAAGGGGAGGTATGGAGAACTGTGTGAAATTTCCAAAATCTACTCCAATTGAAATTATTGAGTTATATAGAAAACTAGATTTTCAAAGAAGGGAGTTGAAAAGACAGAGGATAGATGTTCAAAATAGACTGCTGAAAAGGGAAAATAAAAGAATTGTCATGAATGATAGTCACAAGAGAAAGGAGATGGATATGAAAGTTCAGAAGATTGACACTACAAGAGAAGGAGTTCACTACAGTGAACAAGAGCAGGAAGATATCATTGAGGAAAATGGTCTGGAAGAAGGACTAATGGACAGTCTCGTGAATTCTTTGGAGAGTTCAAATCGGCATACTGATGTGCTGACAGAAGAGAAAGAAACAGAGCAACAAACTGAGTTGTTGCAAAAAGGAAATAAGGCACAGCAGCCTTGTGTTTTTAATAACAAGTGTTTTGACTCTTGAGTGTGCAGGTTTTGTTGCAGGTGCTGGAGGAGATTTGGCACAAGTGAGCAGCCAAATAAAAGTGGAAAAAGAAGAGTCTATGGAAGAATTTAATCCATGGAACAAAGAATTTAATTTGCTAGAGAAAGCATTGAACAGTCATGATTCAATCATGAAAGAGGGTAAGGATGAGAAGGAGACAGCAAACAAACTAAAAGTTGGAGCAAACAAAATGGAAGTCAGCAAAGCAACCAAGGCAAAAGTTGGAGTAAGAAAAATAAACCAGCAGCTACAAAGAGGAAGTCACTAGCAGCTGTTTAAAGAATTAAAGGACAGCAACAGCAACCTGAAACAAAGAGAAGGAGACATTGGAAACAGAGATTGAAGAAATGTGGCAGCTAATGATGAAGCAGTTCAAATGGAGGAAAATGGTAGCAGCAGGAAGTAAGATCAATCAGAACTTGAATCTGATTGACAAGAAGAAGAAAATGGAGCAAAAGACAGCAAAAGTACAGTAGCAACAAGGGAACAAGGCATGTGGATAGTTACAAAACAAAGTGTGTGATCCAAGAAGACAAAGACCAGAAGACACGTGATCAGGAGATCATGAACATTTTCTACTTTGGGAGTCTGATGCAAGAGCATTCACCCAAGAGGAAATCATTGTAATTAAGTAGACATTAGGGGTCATGTATTTCTAGGAAGTTGGATTCCTAAGTGATAAATTAGGCCTTTAAGTGATTTAATTAGATAATGGAAGGAGTTGTAAGTGCTCTCAAATAAATGAGAACATGAGTGGGAATAAATAACAAGAGTCCAAAGTCAATTAGGATTCAGAACTCTTAAAACAGTCCAGGATTCGAGGGACGAGAGAGAGACTTTAGGAATTAATGGAAGTAGAAGTGGAGAGAAGATTTAGGAGTCAATTTAGGATTTACCCCAGAATTAGTTCAACAGAACCAATCCTAGCATATATGTAAGCCTACGGGCAGAGTCAAAGGAGGAGGCCACAATATTGAAGAACAGGCCTGTGTGTGAGGCACGGAGACCTCATTCTATAACCATTGTTTATATTATTAAAATAATCATCTCAATCTTGAGTGGAATGTGTGTTTCATGTGTTGGATTTTATGTGAACTCGTAGGTTTTGTAACAGGGGGTTGCAGATAGAGTTAAGCAGAACACGCAGAGGAGTAAAATGATTCAGAGGAATCATAAAGGGATCATTGAATCTAAGTGAAGAGACAAAGTTAGCTTTGGAGAGGAGATGTGAAGCAAGAATTCGCCAAGGAGCCCAGCTCAGAGGAAGCGGAAACAGCAAGAAAGCGAAACCTTTGAAGAGGAGCAAACCACAGAAGAACTGAAGACTAGCGCAAAAACGAAGTGGAAAAGGAAGAACAGAGAAGTGCAGAGGAACGCGCAAGAGCCGTTTGATCACATGGATCAACGGTTCAAATGATGTTGTGAGGAGGAAGGCGAAACATTGCATTGGCGAAATTATTTATAAAAAGTCTCACAAGCCAAAATCCAGTTTACACTGAAAATGAGTGCAAAAGTTAGTCGGAATCGAGTTCCGGATTTGAAGCATTTATAGGCGAGGATTTATACCCATATTGGGTCCATAACAGATATCGGATCGACGTTCAAGTGGAAGTTTGGCTAGAGGAATGCCAATACGCCAGCGCCGATAAGCGTCGATCGGCGATCGGAGATCGGGATGATCGCTAATTGGAGATCAACCATCGGGCGGATCAGAGTCGCGCAATGGAAGACTTGGAAGGAGCGGACCCGACAATCATTGTTAACACGGCTTATAAACATTTGAAGTCCGACCTTATATGGTTCGGAGCGGGGTTAATGGATTTTCCTTTGTATTTCATAAAACCTGAGGCTGAGTCATTTAATTGAAACATAGTGTTAATGATTCCGATAGTCATGGAGATCGGAATCGGAGGGTTGATGGGGTATGTATATATGACCCACGAATGGAGCGATGGAGATAGCTTCGGGGTCTGTGTAGAGGCTGTACAAAAGGCAGGAAGGCTTGTTTTGTGGGATTTTCCTTTGTAATGGTTTATAAAGTGAAAATAGATGATAGAAGGTTTTATACGATGCATTAAAGGGAAAGTGTATAAATGAGAGGTTAAAGTGTGGTTTGAAGGTTACGAAGCGTTTAGCAATCCTGATAAGAAGGAGGAATGAAAAGGCTTTAATAAGGTCTCATATGAAGGCTGTGAGAATTGATATAAGTCCCGATAGGAGGTTTGGTGGGCTGATTGAGTTCCGATTTAAAGGAACTATCGCTAAAAGGGCCTTAACCGTTTATGGTTGAAGATTTTACTCCATTACAGAGTTAAATACCTGGGACAATCGTGTTTATGCATTTTATGCATACTATGGGTATGTGCGGGTTTTTACCCTGCACCATCTTCGCCTTGGTGAGTGTGTTGAATGAGTTGGATCACATGTGTGCGCATATTGACATGCATGTTGCTGAATCCCTTACATGCGATTAACAGCAATGCTCACCTTGTCTACTCTGTGCCAGCTGTTGGGATAAATCTATAACTTGTATGGGTGCAGTTTCATCCATGAGTGCATGTTGCGCCCACTGCTATTGCTGTTACTGTTGCAACTCATTCGCCTGTGCGTGCAGCTTCGTGTTCTTTCTTGAGCTGTTGCTTCAGCAAATGCAACTCCTCCTTTGTTCCATTCTCTTTCTTCGCGTGATCTTTATGTCGCGCCATCACCTCATAGCCTGAGTCTTCGAAGTTGCTTTCATCATCAGTGGATCTGCTTGAGCTTACAACATTGTTTCGCCTCTGTGTTGTCAACAACCTTCATCTTGCATTCAGTATGTTGCCTTCAGCTCTCGTTCATGATGTTGCTTACTCTAATGTTGTTGTTGTCATATCTTGATGTCCTTGTCTACGAACAACTTGATATCTTTGTGAGTAGGCAAGCTCATAGACATTTGATCAATTGCATCTCCAGGTGTGCTATGAACGGTGTCTTCGACTCTACTCTCTTGGAAACCATTGTACCTGCACTACTAAGAGGCATATGAACACTTGCAATACCTGGAGACATGGCAAAACTCATGGCAAGCAATCCGTCAGTCAAAAACCAAAACGAACTTGAGAACTGATACTAACTGTAAGCATAAGTGAATGATCATGCATGCAAACAGTGAATGACAGATTCAAAAAACAGAACAATATGCATGTGGGTGAGGCGAGTCGCCGAATCAATAACCATTCATGAAAAACAGCTTCATGCATGCGACAACAATGAGATAGCAAAGAAAACTGAAACAGTGCTAATATAGCTAGTATGTATCAAAACGACAACAAGCACTCACTGAAATCAAGCAGATGGCGTTCATACAAAGCGAAACACAAAAACCACCAAAAATGCAACACAAGTCATGGAAAGCGGGCTTACCCCAAAACAGCTGAGCTGAGTGTGCCGACAGCTCCTAGATGTGATGTGGGATGTCAAAGTTGCAAGGTTGATGTGAGAAATGACCTCTGCGGCGTTCGATTGATGAATTTTGATAACATAGAGGTTGTGACGTGCATGCCACAAATCTAGGGAAAGCGACACTTGGTGGGAGGTTTCTAAAATGATCCTTGCATGTAACCTCCAACTACTAAAAATAGATCCCTAAAGCAAGGCATGCCTTTGCATGCTGCCTTGGGAGAAGCAGCCCATGCATGCAAGTCTGTTTTGCTCAGTCCTGGAGGGAATCAAGCTACTCAACTACACATGCGAGAGGTTGTTCAACTGTTGGGAGAAAATGCGCATTTATGACTGGGAGTTGGGCTGGCTGCCCAGGAGATTTGCACAATTTCTGGGCAAAGCAGCAAACTGCTGCCCAGATTTGCGCATATTTTGGGTTGAGCAGCCTTGCTGGGGAAAAATGCGCAATTTTCACTGTGAGTGTTCACTTCCAGAATTGCGCAATTCTAGAGCCCAACACGCTGCCAGTCAGGATTGCACAATTTCTAGAGGGAAGGCTCGTTGTCCTCCAGAATTGTGCAATTTCCTGGGGGAGTTGCTCAGCCTGCAACTGGACCAAGTCCAAGTGATCAGCCTGTGAGGGGAATGCATCGAGCTATGATCGACAGGTTGCTTTTGTGCAAGCAAAACACTAAAGCTTGTGAACTTAACGAAGCAAGAAAAGTTGCTGCGAAAAGTTGGTAGGGAGGCTCCAAAACGAAGCTAAGGAAAAATTTTGGAAGGTGGTTGTAACGCTACAACAGGTCCCCTTTTGAGCTTTCCTTTGGCACATCCAGGACATACACCTTCTTGCTCTATTTTGAACTCGAGCATCCCTCTCACCATCTGTCTCGCATCTGGTGGAGCCTTATAATGAAGGTGGGAAAACCTCTGGTGCCATAGTTCGGACTGAAGAGATGTGTCACAAGACATGACTACCAACGGACTTCCTCCGACTTGATATAGAGAGTCAACTCGAAACCCAAGAGTGAAAGCATCCTTAAAATTCTTTTTCAATACACATACCTTGCCATCGATGAAGCCCACCTTGTAGCCTTTGTCTTCCATTGCCAAAATGGACACCAGGTTCTTCTTGAGATCAGGTACATATAGGACTTCTTGCAAATAAATTGTGTTACCCTCTGATTCAATTGAAGAGTAACATTTCCTACACCCTTCACGGGATAGGTGGAGTTGTCTCCAAGAATAATTTCTAGGTTGGTCTCCTTCTCTATCAGATTAGAGAGAGCTTCTTTGTAACCAGTGCAGTGCATTGAGGCACCACTATCAATAAGCCAATTGCCTAACGAGTCTGGAGGAGAAGTAGTAGAGAGGGCCGTTATCAGATAATATCCATCTTGATTATTGTTAACAACATTAGATTCATACCTGGAGTTTCTTGCCTTCTTGGAGGGTTGACCACTTCCTTGATTTTCGGCATTCCTCTTTCCTTTGCCATTGACCCTGTCATTCCTTTGATTATGGTTGGAATTGCCTCAGGAGTGATTTTGATCATCGTCATGAGATGTGTCCTTTCTATTAGGACACTCCCTCACATAGTGGCCAATTTTGTTGCAAACGAAACATCTTCCTTTTCTTCCACCTTTTGATCCGACTTTTCCTTTAGATTTAGACCCGGAATTATTCCTCCTTTTAGCATGAGAGGATTGCCTTTAAATGCAAGCATTTCCTTCTCTTCCATCCTTGTCTCTTCTTGAATGCAGCTCTCCATCAATTCCTCAAATCCTAGAATTACATTATTGCTGAGAGGAGTGGTTCTAAATACATACCATTCGGATGGGAGCCCTCCAAGGGTTGTAATAGTCAGTTCCATGTCAGGATTGACTTCCCCAATCGATAGGAGATCATTCTTGATCTTGGTGATCCTTAAGAAGTAGGACTGCATATCCTCATCTTTGCCCCTCTTAATTTCCTTCAGCTTATTTGTGAGGAACAAAACTTTATTTGCATCACTAACTTTAAACAAGCTTACCAGTCTATCATAGATTTCCTTGGAGGTGTTCGGCTCGGAAATGTAGGCCACCACGCACTTGTCGATAGAGTCCCGGATGATCTTCTTTGCTTTGACTTCACCCTTAGTCCACTTGTTCCTTGCAACAACCGATGCATTTGATGGAGGCTTAATAATTCTGCCTCTCACATAGTCCAACACTTCCTGCTCTTCCAATGTCAGATCGAGAGACATCTTCCATCCCTGATAGTCAGACTTCTCACGGAGCTTGTCTTCGGCGGGGAAGTGTGATGAAGAACCCATGAAGTCTTGAGACTTTTTCCAATAGTCTTTGGTGATTGCTCTTGCTTGGGCTTTGTCTTCACCTCAGCTCTGATACCATGTTAAGTTATGGTATGTTCTATGCTTAGTGCAATTTACTTCAATTTCTTCTTATTAGCCCAATGTCAATTTCACTGTTTAGCAATCACATTGATAGAACATAAATAAATTGACAGAAGACAAGCCAAAACAAGAGACACCAGATGTGGCAGCTAGCCAGGGACAAACCCCAATGTGGGGAAACCCTTTGATCAATTCTTCTATAGTCTTCAATAATTCAGCACACAGAGAGAGATAGTACAATTTCAGAGTTCTATAATTTTATGACAACAGTAATAAAACCCTAACCAGTAACTTCAAAGCTGGTCAAACAGTCCACAAATGACCTCGAGTCAACCTTGGTCAACTCGGCCTCCAACAGCAATGATGATCAACCCAAAGCAGTCCAAGAGAGATGGTCAAACAGTGGTCAACGCATATGCAGCCCTGCAATCAACCCTAACCAATCAACGTTGGCCAAATCAGGTCAACGTTTTGCTGTCGAGATCTATGGCTTACTTGATAGAGGCTCCTCACACTAGACCGAAGGCAAACTGACCTCCTCGTTGGTCAACGCAGTCAAACCCAACATGTTGTCCCTTCGTCAACCTCAATCAACGCTGCCAAAACAGTTTTGTGTCCTCCTTCTTCCTGCGTCCTCCTTCTTCCCACATGAGAGATGTTGCTCCTATACCCAATCAATTAAGGAGAGAGAAGAATGTGAGATGAGAGATGAGTGAATAATGCCACAAGGTGACTTGTATTTATATGAATTGTTGAGGATGTGTGCCACATATTTTGTTGTTGGCCGACCTTGACAAATTGTCAAGTAAATACAAATAAATTCATATCTCCACAGATACATGTCAAAATTGGATGATTGTTAGATCAATCCTACACCTCTTGACGAGAGGAATCCAAGAAAAATATCATCTGCCATAAATAAGATGACCCACATGGAGTTTGGCCCTAGTTTCCAATTTTAACAGGTTTTGGCCCTTGCAGAGAGCCAACATCTTGTGTTCTTGTTCTTATGTTTTTTATAGCAGTTTGATGAAGTACACACACATGCATTAATAAGAAGAAGAAGATTAACCTAACAAGAAAAGGGAAAAGACTCCACAAATTGGTATCAAGTCAAGAAGAATCATACTAAACTTGAATGCCCTAGATTCTTCAACCGACTTACCAACCAATTCCTTGAGCAAGAAGGAGACACCCTCAACAGTGGCAAGAGACATTCAAAAACCAACCGGAATTTCTATGAAAATACCTTCAATTGCAGTTCATTCATCAGAGAAGAAGAAAGGTAAGAAGTTGCATTTTCCTTCTGAAGAAGTGGTTGTCCCCAAGAAGCCCCTTACTAGAACTGCTAAAAAGAAGTTGCCCCTGGAACGAACATTTGAAGCCATGGAAACTATACCAGAAGATGATGTTATTGATGATAAAGACAAAGAGATTGCACAACTACAGGAGCAGCTAAAGAAAGCCCATATGGTTATTGCACATTGCAGCAGGAAAATAGGGAATTAAGGAAGGTTGTTCTAGAAAGGTCAGCTAGACCTACTGAAGATGAACCAGTGGCTAAAGCTACACTAGTTGTTACCGAATCCAAGGGCAAAGAAAAGATATTAAAAGAGGATATTAAGGAAGCAGAAGCTCCAGCAGCTAGAGTCACTAGATCCTCATCCAATAAACTACAGATTCAAGAAGAGAAGACAATGCAAGAAGAATAGAAGACGGAGATAGATGAGGGAAAGCATACCTTTAACAGGTTGAGAATGTGATTGAAGAAGGCTCACAAGGAGATTTCTGAGCTCAAGCAGCAGGTTGAAATGGCTGGGAAACAAATAAGTGATCTTTTGGACATCTATCAGCCATCAATGGACAATGCCAAATATATGTTGGAGAGGTCCCTTCCACTACATAGGCAGCTAAAGAATATATGCAAGCATAATCTTACCATGATGAAGGAGTTAAGGGATACCAAACAACAATTGAAAGAGATGCAAGAGAAGGATAGAGGTAAATTGGCCCTATTAACTGAAGCAGCCAAAGTTTGAATGCCGGAAGAGGGTTAAACAAGGCAGTTTTGATTTTTGTTTTTTGCCTGAGTATGCTTGTTAATGGGGTTGAGGTTGAAGATGATTATATTTTGCATGAAGTCCCTCTTGCAAACACAGATAGTCAGGATTCTAAAGTCATTTTCAAAAGAAGCAACTCACACAGCGGTTTTGTGTCCTAGCCAAGCATTAAGGTTAGGGTTTTTGATGTGAAGGTGGAAGTTTTGCATTTTTAGTGAAAGGGGGCTTGAATGGAGTCTATAGTAGGATCAGCATTGTGTCAGCATCATCACCAACATGTGCAGCTTGTTTAGAGACCTCATTGTGCTCTAAACCATGAAAAACAGATGGCGCTACGCTTTTTGACTGGTGCAGGTACTTCAACCATGGAGTGTTGCGCTTTTCTGCTACGTTTTGTCTTTCTGATGAATTAGGAGGCTTCGAGACAATCATCATTTTGACTAACTTATCCAAGTCAAAACCTCTTGTATTTTTTTATGGTCTTAGTAAATGTAATGAAGCATCTAATGACTCATACGCTCGATTTGGATTGAATATTTAATGTAAATAAGCTTAAAAAAGGGTTTAGTCAAACAGTCCCTAGTTTTCAGAAATCAATTCTATTTTCATTGCACTTACTAGAAACAGAAAAGCCTATTGTAATTGCGCAAAGGGTTGGTCAGTTTGGAGAAGGAAGAACACTATGTGCATTGTATTTTCATGATTTTCCAGTGAATGAAAGGACAGAGACCGAATTTTACAAGGATTCCTGTGTTAGTTGCTTTGGAGATGTGCTTCTTGGTTTTTCAAGTTCCTTATGTTATCCATCATGCTTTGAATTGTATCTTCTTGTTTAGCTAAACAAAGATGACTCAGAATTCACTTTAAATGGTGTTATGTTTCAGTTTGCTAAACATATATGTTTTGTGCTAAAATGATATCTAGAATTCATCCTGTTGTCTGATGCTCTACATGTTATTTTCCATTTATCTTTCAATCACCCTTCTACAACGATTTTGACTAACATCTCCAAATACACTAGCTACCTTGCCCATGTAGAAGATCCCTCTTTCTCTTCATTTTCCCACTAGAAATCAACAACTTTTATGACTGTATTGCCCAATGGATCTATCTTCTTTCCTACTAACAAACCTTTAAAACTCATACCCACTGAGGTTCATACCTAGCCTAACATCTAAGTGATTAGACAAAGAGAGCCCTCTCTGAAGTTGGAAGGGCTAGATTCCAACTTCAAAGTGGTTTGTGGTTACCTCTGAATTTCTCTCCTCAGCCTACGGAAATTACAGAGATCTAACATTCTAGCGCCATTACCGGGGAACGAGAATTAAAATCTTTCCTGGAAAAATCTGCAACTAAAGATAGATCTAGTACCTGACAGTGACAAATGACTAGTAATTGATACGCTGAAATTTACCCAATTGTATTGATTTCAAGAATCAGCTGTATTAAATTCCTATAGGAAATCTGGCTTCAAGAAGAGTGTACACTAGACATCATCCAGACCCTAAACCACCTGAGGTTTTCAATAGTCCAGAAAAATTGTTTAAAAGAAAGAAGCCTGCAAAACAAATAGATTTCAACGTCAGAAAAAGATCTTTGTCTCTTCCTGAAAAGGTCGAATTAGTGGACCACACTCAGTTTGATTTGAAATTTGAGCAAAGCTTTTTCAAATCTAAATCATAGAACAGTTTGTTAGAGAAAGTTTTTGATCAATCTAAGTTGCAACCTTCGATTTCTTTTCAAAAAGCAGGTGTGTTAGAAGTAGATAAGGACATTTGGGCACAATTCCATAAGTTAGAACATCTGGTTAATCAGCTGCAGGAAGCTGCCACCAAGTCCTTCATATTACAACATTTTATCCCAATTGTTACTGTCTCACCATTTTCTCCTCCATTGAACATCTCACTGAGTTATGCCCCTGTTGTGTCGATTGTTGTCATCACTCCTACATTAGTTGTTGAAGAGTGTAACAAGGTTCGGTCTTCATAATGACATGTAATTGTGACTTTTGTAAATGATGTAAAGAAGGTAAATAAAATTATTATTGTAAGACTTTCTTCAAGGGGTTTCATGAGCAAGGGATTTTATTTTTAGATGGCTCCTATTGTGAGCCTTTAGGAATTGTCATAGAGTTAATGTCATGTATGGAATGTATATAAGTCTATAAAGATGTCTAGAAGCCCTACAACGACAAGCAATAGTCCTCTTCCTATGTCGGCCTCCAGATGAAGCAGAACTCATGTTGGCTCACAATTATGGACACACAACCCTTCAGATACACATGTCGGCTTATTTGTGGAGGGCCAACCACTATAAATAGGCATGAAGACACATCGCATTTCCATAGTCAGAAATTTGCATATACCTCTGAGATTTTCAGATGGACAGAACAGTGACAAGTTTGGATTTCTATTACAGTCAGCAAATAGTTCAGTTCTCTGAATTTGGGTGGATAGTTACAGTCAGGAAATTTGGATGTCTATAATTTCGGATGAACAGATGCAGAATACATCTCTGTGACTTCGGATGGGCAGTAACAAGATATCCCTGTGGAAACTACAGTGACACAATTCGGAAACGAAGTGAGACTACAATTCAGTGATGTCACACAGTCAAGGGAATTCAGATCCCTCTGAGACTCGGTTTACAGAAAAGGGAGAACAGTTCAGATGGGTCAAAGGACAACAAGGAGTGATGAAGGGACAGCGAAGCTTTGTCTATTTAAGGAGCTATTATTCAGTGATTTTTGGTGCTGCTGCAGAGGTCACATTTTGGTGACATTACATTGACATGTTTCGGTGCCATGACTAGTATATCTATAGTTTGTTGAAGAGATGATCTCAGTGTGAAGAGGGTCGAAGAAGAAGAACAGAGAACTAGTGTCTTTGTCTTGGAGTGGCTAATAGGTCAAGGGTCTTGGTTTTGGCATTCGTCAATTGAAATCTCTATAAGAAGAATTTGTGCAGGTTTTCCTCTAAAAGAGTGAGAGGTTTTGGCCCTAACTAATAGCCTACATTCTGTGTTTACTGTTTGATGAAGAAGAACACTAATAATCTAAGAAGAAGAAGATCCTAATCTAAATAAGTAAAAATCATTCACAAGCAGTTACTAATCAAAGAGAAATCACCTAATACTAATGTCGTAGATTTCTCAACATGGTATCAGAGCTAAGGCAACAGTTAAGGAAGGGCATCTAATCTAAGAGACAATCAAGGATCGAGTTTCAAAGAAGGCATCAAAGCAAAGTGAAGGATCTACATTGAAGAATCAAACCCTAGATCAAAGAAGGTATACTTCAGAAGAAGTCTTGGAATCATCAAATAATCAAGGCCAAAGCCTTATTTCTACTCAAGGCGAATAGATCTACAAATAAAGGCAACTAGAAGTCTACACCAGCAAGAGTATTGGATCCTATGATCTTTAGCAAAAGACCACAAAGACCCTCATCAAGATAAAGAGATCTACAAGGTAAGACAGCCCAAAGTATAGAGAAGCATTTCTAGGACTAAGATCACATCATCTTGGAGATCCTAGAAGCATTTATGATCTGCATTTATTCACTACCAAAGAAGTCGAGGTATCTTGAAGGCGAGAAGGCATTATCATCTTCAAAAGCTATAAGGCAAGCTCCCTATCATCAATGTCACATGGTTTGAGTTCGAGTTCGGGTTCGGCAATGATTAGGTTTGGTTTGAGTTCGAATTTTTTTATGAGGTTTGCCATTAGGTTTGTCTATATATATATATAATGAATTATATAAAATAGGAGGAAATCAACATCAGTGAACATAAATATCAACGTCAATGAACATAAAAAATGTTATCACAGACATGGACACTGCAAGAATATTACAAGATTCAGTTGTGACATGAGGTTTTGAGTTTTGATCTATGGACTTGGTCAACGGCTATGAGGTTCAATGACATTCGTCGAACCTCAAAATAGTTTTAAGGTTTGCCAAAATTCAAACCTCAAGGTTAAAGTTTGATGAACCTTGTGACATAGCCTATCATTGCAACAAGGATCTCATCCCTATCCTTGAAGAAGATCATCTAAGGAAGCATCAAGTCATCCTCACCAATCGCCATCAACAAAGGAAGCTAGATCTAAAGGCGTTGACATAATAAAAGGAGCAACCTCCTTTATTGAAGGACTTTTTATTTGGAAGAAGATCATCCAAAAGGAGCACTAATACATCTTCAACCACCATCAAAGTGATCAAGTTGAAGATTTCATCTTCACTTGTCAAGTAAGTATCTTTCATTCTATAACCAAATTTGGTAAAATTACTCCGTTTTGCAAGGAGATCTATAAGTTGGTTGGGTCATCGAAATTCCTTGCTTGGAAAAAGGAGGACAGACATAGTCCTCGAAGAAAGTGAAATCATTGAACATATCAATGGAAAGGTCTCCTCTGAATACATGGAAAGGGATTCTTATGAAATGTCCCGTCATATAGCAGTATTGGAGACATCAAAGAGATATATATGATAGGCTGGTAGAGCTATTCTCTGAAGATGCAACAAAGCAGGTCGCATCACATAGATCTAATCTACACAAATTGAAGGTATCAAAGGATAAAGTGTTATCTTCATAAGATCTCAATTGCAAGATTTAGGATAGATAATCCTCATTGTTCTAAATACACTAACTGACGAACAAGGTAACAATGTCTTTGAGGATAAGAAGGTTATCTCATTCAACAACTTGTGATTTCTATGCAAGATAGGAGAAGACATGTTAAGCGCGAAAGGATTCAGACATTTTGTCGAAAGGAAAGAAGAACATAGCTAAGATTCAATGTTATGAGCATTACAGGAAAGATTGTCCTAAACTCAAGAAGGACAATAACAAGAAAGATAGAGAAGAAGTCCATTTCACCGAAGAAATGGAAAAAGCTAAAAAAGGGAAGTCCAAGAAAGATGAAAAGCATTAGAAGTAAGAGCTCGTGACATCACCATAGGAAACATGAAGGATGTCTGGCAATCAACTATGAAGGATATAGCTCTTGGGAACCTCATTGAAAACTTAAGGGAAGAAGTCATCAAGGACAAGTCTCATCATACATCAAGTAAAAAGGAAACATATGTTGGATAGGGATATGCAAGATCCTCAAGATTCTCTGATGGAATCTGCATCGGAGCATTTATTGATCTAGAGAGGAAGCAAGTGTTTCATCAATTACTCCAACTTGTGGAATTCATGGGATGATTGTATGAAGACATAAGAGATGAAGCAGATCAAGGGGTTGAAAAACATTTCAATCAAGGAAGTTGCTAAAAGAAGCCTAGATGACCTAAAGGTAAATGAGGTATGTATGCTTGTATTTGATTTTATAAAGTCATGTTGTATGGTTGCAGGTAACTTGGATCACTGCTCTATTTTGAGAATCATGATCAAAGGAAAGGAATCTCCTCCTAGGAAAGAATTTCGAAAGGCATGAGTCACACTAGATGAAATCAACATAATATGTCCTCATATCAAGTATGAGGTGGTTGACTACAATTAAGGAACTCTAATTGGAAGCTCCTGGAATGAAATGTGTGAAAGGAGGAAGAGATCGTGAGATATGCAACCATGGTAAAGGCAATCAACATCCAGAAGACCAAGAAAGATTTGACTAGGAAATCTCCCAGAAAGATATGACAACTCTTATGGAGACCATTGACAATGGATATCTTTGAGAGATGTGTCAACATGCAAGATGTTGATGCACACTGGAAGATGTCATGATGAAAGACCATCATAATGGTAATTTTGAGTTTAAGTGTTCATTTCTTATTTCTGAACAAATATCTAGATGGGCTTATGCATGAGTGCCAAAGGGAAGAACTGTGGATGACTTCCAAGAGGAGCATATAGAAGGATGTAAGATCCTTCCGAAAAATATGGCATGAAGAAAGCAGCATGACATGAAGCAAGGCCAGATGAAGATTCATGGATCACCTTCTAATGAAAGGAATGATGAGATGACTGACTTGTGGATGAAAGTGATGGATGGTTTGTGCCCTATGAAGAAGCCACAATAGATAAAGACTCCTGGACAAAGAAATTCATGACATCGAAGGAAGGAGCTCTTCAAGCAGCTGGTCGAGAAGTTGTTGTACGTCCCTAATTAAGAGGGATCATGAAATCAAGTTTCTTACTTGGAAATTCCTAAGCCAAGAGGGAGCTTAGGTACATTCCTTCCATATGAATGAGTACATTCCGTTATTGGAATTGATATGTCCTCCCTAATTGAGAGGGAGAAATAGACACATCATTCTGGTCTTCACCTAGGAAGACAAAATGGAGGATTGGGTAATCATCTGGCATTTGATACTCTTTGAGGGTGAGATAGTGCATCCAAGATAAGAGCAGTTGTAGTGGACCGATATTGTTTGAGGATTGGCCACCCAAGATAAGAATAGTCCAAAGTAGGTCATACTCTGTGAACACCCAGGTGGAGTATGTACCTAGAGAGAATGATTATTGTGTCTATGAATCATTGCTCTCACCAACATTGCACTCTGAACATGTAGATAGAGTTGTTAGTCAAGGCCTTGCTATGTGACAATGCTGGTTGATATGATGTTATACAGATGGGTTACCAATCTGACTCTTCTTATGAGAAACTCTTCAGATTGAGAATGACCAAATACCAATATGAATACCTCCCTAGTCAAGAGGGAGTGTTGAAGAGTGTAACTAGGTTTGGCCTTCATAATGACATGCCACTGTGACTTTTGTAAATGATGTAAAGAAGGAAAATAAAATTATTATTGTAAGACTTGCTTCATGGGTTTCATGAGCAAGGGATTTTATTTTTAGATGGCTCCCATTGTGAGCCTTTAGGAATTCTCAGAGTTAATGTCAAGTATGGAATGTATATAAGTATATAAATATGTCTAGAAGCCCACCAACGACAAGCATTGGTCCTCCTCTTCCTATGTCGGCCTCAAGATGAAGCAAAACTCTCACAATTATGGAGACACAACCCTTCAAATAAACATGTCAGCTTATTGTGCAGGACCAACCACTATAAATATGCGTGAAGACCCTTCGCATTTCCACAGTCAAAAATTTGCATATACCTCTGAAATTTTTGGATGGACAGAACAGTGACAAGTTTGGATTTCTAGGACAGTCAACAAATGGTTCAGATCTATGAATTGGGGTGGACAGCTACAGTTAGGAAATTCGGATATCTCTATAATTTTGGATGGACAAATGTAGAATACATCTATGTGATTTCGGATGGGCAGTAACAAGATATACCTGTGGAAACTATAGTGACACAGTTCGAAAACGAAGTGAGACTACAATTCGGTGTTGTCTTACAGTTAAGGGAATTCGGATCCCTCTAAGACTCGGTTCACAGAAAAGGGAGAACAGTTCGGATGGGTCAAAGGACAACAAGGAGTGATGAAGGGACAACAAAGCTTTGTCTAGTTAAGGAGCTATTATTCAGTGATGTATAACTATTTTTTGGTGCTGCTGCAGAGGTCATATTTTGGTGACATTACATTGACATGCTTCGATGCCATGACTAGTATATCTATAGTTCATTGAAGAGATGATCTCAGTGTGAAGAGGGTCGAAAAGAAGAGGAGTCAAGAAGAAGAATGTAGCATAAAAACTTATGCTGAAGCACGAAAACTTGATAGCTTGTAGATTTAATTGTTAAAAATACACACAGGTATTTAAAATAATTATTTATTATTATATATAAAATGTATAAGATGAT
>APFE031732176.1:6576-46290 GCA_000404065.3 Pinus taeda
CTATCATTGTTGGAACGGGCAACATCGGTCCATTGCATGGACCCATGTTACCCCTGGATTCCCCAAAAATGTCGTTTAGGGCCTCAAAACGGCTTCGGAAGTTCAGGACCCGAAAAACTGCTAAAATAGTAAGTTGTGCTACAATTAAGGAAAGTAAAAATGCTGAGAAAGACAATGGTGGGGGTCCAGGTGGACTTGGCAGGTGGCCACCAATATCCACCTGGATCAATATGATTGCCAATACAATATTCCTTGACCTCTCTCAATGGGGATTCTCTAGCCTCTATATAGGATTCATACATTCAATACCATGGTTCTCTCAATACCATATATCTAATACAATGGGCTTATCACATTATTGCTAACTACTTGTGGTCCCTTACTTGATGTGGGTTAACCAATTTATCTATTAACTATGGCCCATCCCATTATTACATTATTCCCTTGGGTACCTCCCTCTGTACTCCATAATATGCCCCCTAGTTATACTACATTCCATCCTTCTTAAACATGTTTTGTCCCCGAAACATAAGAAGAACACAAATAATAAGATCTTCTCAAAAGAGTAGTCCACTGGTACCATGCACGTGCATATAGCCATCCAAGAGAAAGTTGAACCCTTGATCTAGCTCGTGCCTCACTCGTTTGAGATGGGAGTTGATCCTGGCAGTTCCTTTGTGTTGATGTGTAGTGGTTCAATATTCACACCTCTCTATCTGTCATGCGGGGGTTGTTGACCTTATGGCTAATTTGTTGCCATCTTGTTGGTTGTTTCTTACTGGGTGATGTGGGTGGTGATATGTTGAAGTTTTAACCAATGGTGTATATTTCTTTAATTCACCACCTACTAGATCCTAATGGGTATCTGGTACATGCTTTGGTGCCTGCAATTATTTCTTATCTTCCAGTATTACTTCAACCACATAATCCTCATCATATGTATCAATACCTATTACATTTTCTACTTCAGCCTCCTTAGACTCTACCTATTTGTTGATGGAAATATCTTGTAGTGTAATTTTATTCTTTTTATACTAGAGCTTCAGGAATTTATTCTACACATTAATATTGATAGTACCAACATATTCCATCCAAGGGTATTGAAAAACAACATGTACATTAGCTATATCTGAACTACAAAAATCAGAATGCAATACATACCTGTCCATAGAAATCTTCAAATCTTTATAAACTTGAATCTCCTCATTATTAACCTATGTGTGCTCCATTTGTTTGGCTGTGACTTGCAATCTTTTAGCCAATTAAACATTAATAAAAATTTTCTTGCAACTAGCATTTATAGACACAATCATATTCTCCTTCTGAATATATCCATGAACCTGTAATAAGGAGATACCAGTAGAAAATATCCCCATATGTTTCTCATTATCTTGTTTTCTAGCATGAGACCATTTATCTAACAAGAATTTTTCAAATTCTTAATATGAAAGTTTGTACAACTTCTTTTTGTCAAGTGATCTCCACCATATGACAGCTTCATCTTGCAACCCAAGCCATACGAAACCTTTTCAATTTTTCCCATATACGAACTTTTCACTGCTTATGAATTCTTCAATAGTAGGGTTATCATCTTGTTCTGTAAAAAACAACTTGCTAGAAGCCATGAAGAGGGTTTTGAAAAAAATCGCTTACTTTGCAAAATTGAAAATGGCCACAGTTCAGTCAATATTTCTTAGAATCCTTATTATGACCTATTTTCAGAAATGGAACAACCATTCTTCATCTTCCCATGTGATAGAAATCCCGATCTAGGCACATTGGAATTTCAAATTCATGTTGCAACTGTCTCGCCGTCACAAAATATTCTAAAAAAGAGTTGATTTTAGATCAGTGATAACTCCCTAATCCAGACTCTGATTCGACCGACTGTTTTTTTGAAAATCGGTAATATTTCAAGAGGGTATCATATATAAAACTATTTTCTCAAAATTCCCCACAAAAGCTACAAAATTTAACTGGATATCTGTCGTCCACCAATTTTCGTCAAAACATTTTTGTAACACAACTGATTTTTAAATCAGAGATATCTCCCTCATCCGGACCCCGATTCAGTTTATCTGTTTTTTGAATTTTGGTATGTTTTTCCAAAGAATCAATAATGCAATTAGATTCTACAATTTTTTCACCAGAATTTTCAGATTTGATCTACAAACTCGCCGCCCCAAAAATTTCCTGCAAAAAAAAATATCTCTTCGCTTACCCAAGAAAGTGATCTGATACCACTTGTAATAGATTTCACTTGCAAATATATGAAATGATGCCAATATACCCAATAACTGTAAATAATCTCAAGAGAATAAAAAACACAAAATCTAGAAATGCTTCTCTTTATTAATCAAACCCTTGAGGTAGGGTAACACCATACAATCACTCCTTAAGGAAGGAGAACACTCCACAAGTCATATGCTTGCCAATACAATATTCCTTGACCTCTCTCAATGGGGAGTATCTAGCCTCTATATAGGATTCATACATTTAATACCATGGGTCATTACCATGGTTCTCTTAATACCATATATCTAATAGAACATGCTTATCACATTATTGCTAACTCCTTGGGGCCCCTTACATGATGCGGGTTAACCCCTATTTTATTAACTATGGCGCATCCCATTATTACATTATTCCTTTGGGTACCTCCCTTTATACCCCATAATATCCCCCTTAGGTATACTACATAGATCATATACCTTTAGCTGGTAGGGGTTATAGGATAAATGAAACCGAGTGTGACTATGATTTTCTGAAATTGTATTGTTGGTTAGAGGATAAGAAAACAGACAAAACCAATGAAATTGGGCTCTGGGAGTCCAATCTCCCCCATTATATTTCCCTCTTAACATTCCAAGCCCTAGAATTCACTAGAAGATGTCAAGATTGTTATGTCCCTGCCCTAAGAGCCATTATTTCTCCTACAGGTGACATTTGTTTCACCATCACAACCCATTCCATTGACCAAATGATGTTTTCCCACACTGTGGAAAATGTTGCCCCTTTCTCCCTATAATCCCTCACCCAGGTTTACCAAAAGTTGGACTTTGCCACCAGAGCCAGAATTTTTGAGATTTTCTTGCCAGATAATGCCTAATTACTAAAAAACAATCCTTCATACCCTTCTTCCATTTTCCCTGATTAGGCCAAGTAGATCATTTCCATGATTTCTTACATTTTAGGCTATCATTCTGATTAGTTGGTAGATGAGCCCATTTTAGGATTCCTTTCCCTATTTTCCATAGACAACAAGCCCTCCTTGGTGTTCAACTTCAGTTAATTTTTGGCTGATAATATCCATGAACAATTTATTAAATTTCCCACAGAATAGGTGTTTAATTACACCTTTATTTTGATTTATATGTTCCTCTATTATCAGGCAGACAAATTTGACTTTGCATTGCAGAAGCTGGATGATGAATGGAACCAACAACCAATAATATTTTGGACCTCATTGGTCATGACAAAACAACAAGAATTTAGATATAAGCAGTTTATCGAAGACATTGCTCATCGAACCATGAACATTCTGAATAGTGCAATAAAACCCATGATTAATGAGGAAATGAAGAGAAATTTTCATTTGTTAGACCAAGTAAAGACCGGTGATTGGTATCTATATCCAAATTACATAGAAATTAGGGTGTATGGATGTGAATTGGTCCCCTACAAACTCTCCAAATACCTCCCAATGAGGATTTTTTCCCTGAAGTATATCAGGCAGATGCTGAATTCTATTGACATCCACTTTGTAGTGGCCAAGAAGAAGGCACAATTTAGGATAAAGACACATGTGGGCGCATTTGTGTGAAACACAAGAAAAATAGGTGAAGAGGCAGATAGAATGCTTAAAGAAATGAAGTTTAGTTTGAGCTTTACATGGTCTTATGAACCCTGTAGCATCATCTCAAAGCTTAGAGTGGAGAAAAAATATACTCCTTACATTCATATTCAAGGCCAGACATAGAACAATATGCCAATCAACTAGAGTGGGCAAAAAATACCTTGCAGGAAGCTGAAGAACAACTTGTTTCTACTTCTAGTTTGCAAACTCCTATTCCCTAGAAAAAATCAGGTAAAAGACAAAGGGAGGAAGGATCATCATCTACAATTGGGAGTGAAGCTGAAGAATTCAGAATCAACTATAGGAAGAGAGAAAAGGTAACTCCTAGAGTAGAATTGGACAAATAAACTGAAGAGAAGGCAACCATCATCATCACAGATTCACCACCCGCAACTACCAAATTCACAACATCTCCTTTTGAACCTTGATCTTTACAAGGTCACAAGGAAACTAAGCTAGAATCGCAAAATATCCAAACAGAAAAAGAGAAGACAATTTTTGACACGTATAGGGAGATAAAGCTTAGAAATGAACTTATAAAGAATAACACGTATAACCAATTTTGGAAGAAAACCTCCAACTCACAAAGTAGGTTGTTGTCAGTCTTTGACACGGAGCATGGTAAAATGTACATGGCCTTTCTTGAGGCCCAAATTCCATAACCACAATGAACAACAGACTACAAGAGCACCACTTTTAAATTTAGAACAAAGGACATACATCCCATTGATCAAGTGGAGATACACAAGAAAACTGGTGAAATGATATTCTCCACTATAACTAACACTGCAATGTCCATATCTAAATTGCAAGTTTCTTTTGCAAATGTCCAGTCACAGTTGAATATGGAGAAAGTGTCCTCCTTGGCCAAATATAAAAGGATCAAGTCTTTGGAAGAGTTGGTGATTAAGATAGGGTATGACCCTAAAGATGTCAGTGCTACTGAGGAGATTGTTAAAAATAAGAACTTTGACATTGCAGGATTGATGAGGTAGCTTAAGATTCCAACCATAGAAGATCCATTGACCAAGGATATTAAAGAGTGTGAAGCACAAAAATTAGATATGATGAAATTGGTCAAAGAATAGGATATGAAAATTAGGTAGATGGAGGAAGAGATGGAAAAACTGATAAAGGATAAGGAAGACAGTATGAAGATGGCCATTGTCCCCCTAGATGCCATACCTATTTCTCATCTTCCATTAACTAGGGCAACCACTGCAACTACTTCTTCCACTCAGAATCCAAGTGCTGAACAAGTAACACAGCCAATACCAAACAGGTCACTGCCTAAACCCTAAACCCAATTCATAGGAAATTAAGACTTTGGAGGGCCAAATCAAAGCTTTGGTAGTGAAAAATGCCAAAGATGAAGCTGCTCGAGCTACTAAATTGGAGAAATCCTAGAGATTATTGGAAAAGTTGCGCTAGGTAGAGAAAGATGCTTCAATTGGTTAGACCTTAGCCCAAGCCAAGGAAACTATTTGGATGAATATATTAGACTCTATGAATTAGATTTGGCCTTTTGTCCAGATCATATTTGAGTAGAAAGAGTTAATAAAGAAGGCTACATAAACTATTATGCAAGGAAGAGAAAAGTTGGGAGAGATTACAATAGAAGCTGCTAATATAATCAAGTTCTTAAACTCAAAGTCCAGGTATGAGCTAGAGGAAGTATGAACCAGTGACATAATTACCACCATTCTGGAAGTCAAGAAATTCCTCACAAAGAGAAATATCATTGATCAATTGGAAGAAAGATGTGAAACCTTAGAGCTACAGGTAAACATGTTTACAAACATAATTGAAGCCTTAATCCAAAAGGGACTGCCTAGTATCTATATTATAAATGACAAGTTGATCACTCAGGAAGACTATATCTTGAAGATGAAAGAAAAGACTAAAAGTAGCATCAAGTTCTGCGGAATCAAGGGAAGTATGATAGCAAATGCGTTCTTGGAAACCATGTCAAAAGATTTCCATTTATAGAATGAGGTAAAACACATTTTTACCGTAAAACCAACTTTTGCCAAATACAGAGAGGTAGATGAAATTTACAAAAAGGTAACAAAATTGATAGTGGCATATGAAAAGACATGGGAAGAATTTGTTGATTTACTGGATTGAAGGATAATTCAAGAGGAGTAAAACAACTTGCCAGCGCAGCAGACAGCACGACGTTCAGTTCAACATCGCAACACTGCTTTGGGTTGACTTAGTAATCGAAACCATCTAAACTTGGCCACCTTCTATTTTAACAGCCTACGTGGCCTATTCTTCTACCAGGATTAGATGATATTGTTTGTAATTAGGCTAATAATACACTACCAGTTTGACAATGATTTTGTAAAGAATTTTTGTAATTTTCATGATAAATACTTCACTATTTAAAGTATTAATGGTTGATTTCGGAATGTAATTTCCTTCTATATATTGTAGTTTTCAAAGGACTAGAGCATCAATAATACAGGGACCTTTCACAGGATTCATGTGGTGTACTAAATGGTGATGTGTCTCTCTTGTCTATTTGTTTAAACATTGTTTTCCTTTCTCTATTATTCTGAAAATATGAATTAATCAACGAAAATTGTGATAAACAGGATTCGTTATTAGAGTGCCCTATTTTGGTTGTTATTAATTTTAATGTTTTCCACTAAAGTCAGATCAAGGAATTCTCAATTTCTCCTTGATTTCTATTGAACCTTACACTTCTGTTATTCCACAATTCATTTAATTTTTGGAAAGATCCACTTAGTACAACCTAGCTTGCCCTATGAGAACTCTTCTAAAAATTGATGAAAAACTCCTATTTAGTTTATAAACTCCATAATCCAATGGAATTATAACACTCAAATCAACCAAAGCAATCAATCAAAACAAACAATTACAATCATAGTTAGCCTAAAATTTATCCATGAAACAAATCTAAATTAAACAGAGAGATCCCTCTCTAAAGTTGGAAGGGCTAGATCCTAGCATCCAAAGTGGTTTTGATGCTATCCTATGCGTTTACTCCCTCAACCTCAAAAATACAGAACGAAAACAATCCCTATGCCCAGAAGAGTGAAATTGAATGTATGGTTGCATAAATGCTAGAGGTAGATATAATTCACCCTAGTCAAAGTTCTTTCTTTGCTCCAGTAGTATTGGTGCACACAAAGGATGGATCATGGTGCATGTGACCAGATTATAGGGAGATAAACAAGCTCACTATTAAAGCTAAATTCCCCATTCCTATCATTGATGAATTGTTGGATGAATTACATGGAGAAATTTAGTTCACCTAGCTAGATCTTCGTTCAGGATATCATTAAATTAGAATGAAGAATGAAGACATTCCAAAAACAACATTCAAAACTCAAGAGGGTCATTATGAATGTTTGGTCATGGATTTTGGCCTTACTAATTCACCTTCCACATTTCAGGGTTTGACGAATTCCATTTTCAAACGCTTCCTTCGAAAATTTTTGTTAGTATTTTTTGATGATATACTAATCTACAACAAGTCTTGGAAGGATTATGTTCATCATGTTGATAGGGTGCTCAAACTATTGGAGGAGAAACAATTACATCCAAAAACCTCCAAATGTTTCTTTGGAGTACATGACATGGAGTATTTGGGTCATATTGTATATCATGAGGGTGTTAAGGTAGACCCTAACAAAATTAAAGTCATTAAGGAATGGAAAATCCCCACAACCATAAAGCATATTCGAGGCTTTGTCAGGTTGACAAGGTATTATCGCAAGCTTTTTAAGAATTATGGGAGAACACTGACACCTCTAACATCATTACTAAAGAAATACACATTTTCTTGGGTTCTAGAAGGATCTAAGGCCTTTGAACATCTTAACGAGGCAATGTGCCAAGCATCGGTCTTAGTTATGCCATACTTCACGAAAATCTTTATTATGGAATGTGATGCCTCATGAAATGGAATTGGTGTTGTTTTATTAGAAGAAGGAAGAGCCATTTCTTTTGAAATTCATCCAATAAAAGGAAAGTATTTCCACAAACCTATTTATGAGAAGGAAATGTTGGCAATACTACATGCACTAAAGTAATGACGACCTTACTTAATGGGAACACACTTCAAGGTAAAAACATATCATGATAGTCTTAAATACTTTTTGTAACAAATATTATCTTCAGAAGAGTAGAAAAAATGGGTCACAAATATTTTGGTTTATGACTTTAAAATCATCTACAAAAAAGAGAATAAAAATTTTGTTGCAGATGCGCTCTCAAGAAAGGTTGAGGATGTGGCAGCATTGCTTTGTGCCATTTTGATTATCCAACACGACTGGATAGCAGAAGCAAGGGGTCAATGGAAGAATGATGAAGAGGTGCCGACACTCATTCAAAAGTTGCAGCAAGATCCCAGTACATCTAATGCATTTAGCTAGAAAAATGATTCATTATGGTACAAAGAATTTATATATTTCTAATAATTCCCAACAAAAACAAAATATTCTTTTGGAATTGCACACCTCTTCCTTAGGAGGGCACATAGGATTTAAAAAAAAATACCACAGGGTCAAGAAGAATTTTTTTTGGGATGGCCTTAAATATGATATTCATAAGTTTGTGGAAGAATGTTTTGTTTTTCAATAAATAACGTCGAGAAAATTAATACCCTGGGTCCATTACAACCTTTAGCCATTCCAAGTCAGTGTTGGGAGGAGGTCTCAATGGATTTTATCACATGTTTACCCATGTCGAAAGGAAAAAGTGTAGAAATTTCACCTGTAGAACAAACCGATATATGCAATGTCTTAACACATAATACTTGTTCTAATTCTACAAAACATAAGCAGAAGCATAATCGAAATCATTAGCAATATCAAGTAGAAACATGCATAACTGATCAAGAGAATTAATCACACATAACACAAGATATATCTAGGGGAAAGAACCAGCATAAAACCCCAACCATGCATTATCAATCAAGTGGAAATCCTCTTCATAATATAAAAAGAATCAGCTCTCAAGCTATCCAATTCTCAATGAACTATGAAGATATGAAGATATGTCTCATGAACCACCCAAGCCCTGTTTATATAGGTTTTCCCTGTGGTCCTTACGTAGTTTGCTTAGGAAATAATAGAAAAAGAATATGCTATTAATTCCAACATACCAAAAACAACCAATGGTCCAACTATGTATTCCTTGAGAACACTAGTTCCTCAACCATGCAAAAACTACTTACTAGAAATAGTTAAGCATCTGATAGTACACTATCCCATGTCTGATCTTAACTGGGTCTCTGACAGAGCTAACATGCAACAGTTATCCATGAGTGAATCCTCAGTTATCTAAAATAATAGTTGTCACATGCATGCAAGCATTAACAAACTATAGTTTATTATTTTAACAGCTTGTTAAAATAATCTAACTGGACTTGACTAGTTAGAACGAAGTCAATTGATTCTCTCATTATAGAACTGAACCTTACTCCTTTAATCAAGGGATAAATTCCTAAATCAAGGGAGAAAATAATTGCATGATCTCACAAAGACTTCAAGTTTAATTTTTCATAATTAATTAACTCATGGAGATTAATTAATTAATATTTTAAACTGCTATTAAGACCAAAATTAATTTTACTTCCTATAGATAGACTAGGGACTGCTATAAATAGGAAGGGACCCATAAATGCTATTTTTTTAGAACTTTCTATTTTTAGCAGTTTCACCTCTCACCCAAGGTGGCCAATGACCTCACTAGCCAAACTGCTATTTTTAGACATGCTATTTTTAGCAAGTCTATTTTTAGCACATTCTAAGTTTAACATTTCTTGTTGCACATTTCTCAACAAAGAGTGTCATCATGGTGGTAGTTAATACATTACCAGATATGCACACTTTTGTGCATTATCTCATCCTTTTAAAGCCAGTACAATTGCTACTACATTTATGGAAACAATTCAAAAGCTTTGCGAACACCCAAATATTATTGTAAGTGATAGAGATCCCATTTTCACTAGAAATTTTTGGACAAAATTATTTTCTTGCCTTGGTACTCATTTTTCTCATAGCTCATCTTATCATCCTCAATCTGATGGGAAAACTAAGATAGAAAAAAATGTTTGGAATTATATCTTCATTGATTTGTGTTCGATAAACAAACACAATGGGTCAAGTTGTTACCTCTAGCTGAATGGTGGTATAACACTTCCTTTTATACTGGAACAAAAATGACCCCATTTCCAACACTTTATGGATATCATCCACCATCCATCACATCATCTTTAAGAAAAAAATTTAAGGTTAAAGCAGTGGAATATCACATCAAGAATCAACAACAAGTTCTCTAACTATGTAAGTATAACCTCACTCTGGCACATAATCAAATGAAACAATAGGAGAATCAATATCATAGTGAAAGACGTTTTGAGGTAGGTGACTAGGTAATTTTACGCCTACAAACAAGATAATAAGGATAATAAATTATCACCCGAGTACTACGGTCCTTACAAGGTGTTTCAAAAGATTAGTACTATGCCAGCATACAAATTGGATTTGCCTACATTTTCCCGAGTACACATGTTTTCCATGTTTCATGCTTAAAAAAGGTTATTGGTGATAATTTTCAAGTTAAAACAATGTTGCCAAAAATTGACGAACAGAGAAAAATCATATTTGATCTTGAAGGAGTCACGAAAAAAAGAACCTAACAGCTACAAAATCAATCAATTTTAGTGTACCTCATTAAGTGGAAGAACTTACCCATTGAAGTTTCCAAATGGGAGGATGAAAATTTTATAAAGAAGCATCCAAAAGTACTAAAGTGTTGAGGACAACAATTTTTTGAAGGAGAGGGGCATGTTAGGTCCCTATAATACTAGTGTGACCCCCTTATTGTTATTGTTGTGCCAATGTAGATCCCATATTGTTATTGTTTTTCCCCATAGATGACCACTATTGTTAATGTTGTTCCCTTACATTATTATTGTTATGTAGGATCTTATTATATTGTGACCCCTTAGAATCCTATATATACAAAGGAGTTATTATCATTTGGATCATTAGAGAACTGTTCATTTATGTAAAGTAAAGGAGGTTTCCTCCTCAAAGAGGATAATTTTTAAGTCGTTGATCTATATTTTCTTCTATTTTGTGAGCTGGTTGCATAACAGTCATGTAAGGAATTCCCATCATTCATTAGCCCACAATAAATTAATCTCTTAAGTTTTTGTGTTCATTATATCCATCACCAACATATGCCATTTTTAAAACAGACAGATGGGTTGTGGAGTTGGAACCCAGGCCACTCTTGAATTGTTTTCTATTACTTACCAACGCACTAGTGCATGTGGCTTTGGTATGTCTATCGGCTCAACAATATTAAAAATAAAATTTTCCATTTGTCTGGGAAGATAGAGGAGCGCACAATAGTGGAACCCTGAGTAGACAGACTTATCAAGTATGGTGGAACCATGAATGAGAGAATCTGTAATATTCTAAAATATTCCCTTGGAGCTAAATTTTGACAGTGTCACAAATATGGAAACTTTACACTCATATTACTCATAATTTCACCAGGAGTGTGATGGTGTATACCATTTTCTGATTTGAGCAACAATTTTTTTAGATATAGACTATTGAGGGAAGAACCATGAAGGTGGAACCTCTAGCTACATTCACACTAACTACCACACCACACAACTACAATTATATCAACACACAGGGATTGAGAAGAGTCTTCATTAATGCTGGAAATAATACTGAGAGGGGGGGGGGGGGGTTGAATTAGTATTAGCAAACCAATAACTTTTTCATTTCCATAATCAAATTCATAGAAGCTACTTCAGTGAAGGGAACTCGCGTGTACAGGCGACTGTGTTTAATGCAACTAGCATATATCCATAAAACTTATGATTTAGTTAATTCATCATATGTTGATCTTTAATCAGTGCATCAAAGTTTCATTAACCATATAAATAGTAACCAGGTTCAGTAAAAATAGAACATACCATCACACATAAGAAACACACATGAAAACCAAGATATAAGGTGGAAACCCAATGTGGGTGAAAACCACTTGTTACAATTGTCTATGTCTTCTTTTAATAATAAGAGAATTCAGTTTACAACTTTTGTACTGGTGTAGTCTTATGCCAGTATGTAAGCTACCTGCAGAACGCTACTACATTCTCTCCTTCTCCAGCTTCTACTATAAGGGAGCTACAACCCCCTCGCTCTTGTACTAGCTGATATGTTTACTAGTACATAGGTGCCAGCCTATAGAAGGCTACAAACTTCTCTTTTCTTCCAAGGACCACGTTTCATAAATTTTTCAGATTGGATCCTTCAACAAGATCAATATTCAACCAATCTCGTTTTGAACCAACCACAACCGAATCAATCAATCACTCCATCAATCTGATCATTCAGAATGCTGTCACCAGAATATAGTAACCAGAACCGAAGTGAGAACCCAGAACACTGCAACAACAAAAAGAAGCAACTAAAACAAATTTTATAAGGTATACGCTACTTGCATGTGTCAAACTTGCGTGCGTACATGCTTTCCTGAAGGCGAACCAACATACGGATCTGCAAATCAAATTTATGATGTATACGTCGCTTTGGTATGTAGAACTAGCGTGTATACGCTCTTTTTATAAAGTGAACTTGCATACAGATCTGTAAATGATGATTTAAACATTACAACTATTCCAGACTTTAGTCATACCTAGATCATCATATTTATAGACTACAACATGAACTAGCTACTCAGATAAATGATCAAACCACATAAAGATAATTCACTTCAAGCCTTGAGATCTCGATACATTATTAGATCTTATCCTTCATCAAATGCTAAGGTTCATCCTTGGTTCATATCAAGCACAACACCATAAGACAATATCCTGCATATTAGATCTCACACTTCATCAGATATTCGATACTTGCACACCTTGGCCTAATTATCTTCTCCTCCTTTTATAGTCTTAGGCCTTTCTCAATACCATGGACCAAAACCACTTAGGACCAATACCTTGGACCAAATACCTAGGGTCAATACCTCGGACCAGATACCTTGGACCAATACCATGGACCAAATATTTTGGACCAAAATTTTAGTTTTCCAAGGTATACGCTCTTTTCCTTCTATGAAAGTGCGTGTGTACGTATACACGACTTGTATATAGTGAACTTGCCTGTATACGCAACTTGGTCAATGGTGAACCTGCGTATACCTCTTTTTCTTCATTCTATGAAGACTGATCTGTAATTATTTGTTGTTTACTTGCGATACTGTGATCTTTCATCTGAGTGAGTTGCCTTCTGAACTGATTCCTTGAAGCTACCTTGTATTTCATCACATCTATAAACACTATTGTCATGCATTTTGTCACATCTGATATCTCTTCTGTAGATTCATCTAGTTACCATATACATGTGAGTTGTTCTGCTACAAGTGGGTTGCCATCAAGTACAACACATACATCATAATGCCAACAATCTCCCCCTTTGGACTTGATGGAAACAACCATACCAAGTCACTCTCCCCCTTTGACCTCAAGGGAAAAGGGTCATGCTCCCCCTGAGTGCATGTTGAATTCTCTGATATGCTGAAGTGTGCTGATTGAGCTCCCATGATTGAGTCCATGCTCCCCCTCTGCATAAGAAAAGTCTGCAAAAAGATGTTCTAAAAGAATAACATGACTCTATAAATACACCACAAATGACCTTCCTATCACCAATGACTCATACATACATCCATCTCCCCACCAAGTGGGGATATACCAAATTTGACTCATCCACCCAAGCAAGTTGGGATATATCAATGGTTTATACATGTCAAAAACAAGAAACATTACATCATCCATCCCATGCATAGTGGGGTTACAAATTAGGTCTTTCATGACTGTTACATTAAAAGATATACATGACATATATAATAGAGACCAAATATCTTAAACAAGACCATGACAGTCATCATCAACTATCATATGATTTGCACCATCAACAACATCTGTCAACAACATCCAGACCAACAACCTGTATATGTCCATCATTAGTTCCCAAAATATCATCAACCATGTTTCACCCCTAAACCTGTTCCACCTGTTCACTGTCAGATATGATCATTGCAGATGTCAGTAAGAGATATCAAAGCATCATCATCAATCATATATACATCAATTTATCAACAACTTTATGAGGACCACTATATTTCCACATGTTATCATCAAATTGAAACCATCATCAAATAGAATATGTAATTGACAAAACCATAGCAGACCCCTTTTTTTCTGAGTCTGGCCTACTGTTTTTCTTTAAACCAACATATATGAGACTGTGTCCACAGAAACTTTCATATTTATGTGACTATGATTCGTGAACCTCGCGTATAACCACCTTTCTCTGAAAAATAGGATTTAACAGCAGGATGATGCAGAAGCTACTCCCATCTTTTTTCTGAGATATTCAAATGTCTCTCTAGGCAGTGGTTTAGTGAATATATCAGCAACCTGTTCTTTGGAGGGAACATATTCCAATTTGACCTTTTGTTCAAGCACTTGTTCACATAGGAAATGATATTTGATGGGTATGTGCTTGGTCTTGGAGTGCATGACTGGATTCTTTGAAATAATGATGGCACTTGTATTATCACATAGAATGGAGATGGGTGGAGTACATGTTATTTGAATGTCTTGCAAGGTTTGCATCATCCAAAGTAGTTGTGTGCAACAAGATGCAACAACCATGTATTCTACTTTAGTTGTAGATAATGCAATTGAGCTTTTTTTCTTGTTGAACCAAGACACTAACCTGGAAACCATATAGAATGTACCACCACCAGTGCTTTTTCTATCATCAACACTTCCTGCCCAATCTGCATTCGTATATGCATGAAGTGTAAGATTTGCATCTCTAGGATACCATAAGCCAAAGTTCTACGTTCCTTGAAGATATTTGAAAATTATTTTCACTGCCTAAAGTTGTGATTCCTTTAGATTTTTTTGGAATCTTCCAACTATTTCCCACTGCATGCACAATGTCTGATCAAGTACCTATTAGATAAAGCAGAGTACCAATCATGGATTTGTAAGTTGGTTTATGTACTACTGCTGATTCATCATTTGAGCTAAGACTGCATCCTGTTACCATTGGAGTACATACTGGTTTAGAATCTTCCATGCCATACTTTTTCAGGATCTGTTTGAGATATTTGGTTTGTGAGAGAAAAATACTATCTTTATTTTGTTGAACTTGTAGACCAAGAAAATAGGTAAGCTCACCAAGCAAGGACATTTCAAATTATTGCTACATTACTAAAGCATTATTGAAGCAAAATTTTGACTCATGGATTCTTCATTGCTACCAGAAATGATATCATCAACATACGCAACAATTATTAGCAATTTACGAGTGTCCATTTTTGTATATAGATTGCTATCTGCTGACCCCTTTGAAAAACCCTGTTGGTGGAGATATTTGTCAAGACCGTAATACCATGCCCTTGGAGCTTGGTTTAGACCATAGAGAGATTTTCTGTGTTTGCATACAAGTTTTGCATCATTTCCAAGAATGAATCCTTCTGGTTGTTTAATATAGACTTATTCTTCTAAGTCTCCATTAAGAAAGGCAGATTTTACATCCATTTGGTATAGTTTGAATTTCTGAAAACTAGAAAAAGCAAGAAACATTCTTATGGCTTCAAGCCCAGCAACAGGTGCAAAAGTTTCTTCAAAAGCTATACCTTCTTGTTGAGCATATCCTTTACAAACAAGTCTGGCCTTGTTTCTAATAACTTCTCCATTTTAGTTCAACTTGTTTTTGAATATCCATTTAGTTCCTATGATATTCTTATCATGAGGTCTAGGAACTAATTCCCAAGTATTATTATTTTCAATTTTCTCAATTTCTTCATTCATGGCCTTGACCCAACATTTATCTCTACATGCTTCATTTACATTTTGAGGTTCAGTGGAAGATAGTAATGTTAGATAGCTTGAAGCTTTGGCAATGGTTCTTCTAGTTTGGACACCTGGCCCTTTTCCCCTAAAATTTGAGTTTCTAGATGATTTTTCTAAGCATACCTAGACCGCGTCTTTTCTTCTATTGTTATCTCTTCTTCTAGTGCTTCATTGGTTTCTTCTTTAGAATCAGTGTGATTTGAAGTGGAAAAATGATCCTCATCTTCTTCATTTTCATAATCTTCAGTTTTTATGTATTTTTGATTTTTGCATGCTTCATCAATCAAAACATCAATGCTTTCAATAATTTTCCCAAGTCTTTTATTGTAGCATTTATATCCTTTACTTTGGGAAGAGTAGCCAAGAAGAATACCTTCATCTACTCTGGGTTCAAACTTAACAAGTTTTTCATCAGTCCTTTTTATGTAAAATTTGCTTCCAAAAACTTTGAAGTATTTTACAGTACGAGTCTTACCATACCAAAGTTCATGTGGAGTTTGAGTGTTATTTACTCGAACATTTTCTTGGTTGAGAATAGTGACGGTGGCGAATGCAACTTCACCCTAGGAGGTTGCAGGAGTTCCAGATTCATCTAGCATAGCATGAGATTTTTGTTGAACATTTCTGTTCATCCTTTCTACCACTCCATTTTGTTGAGGAGTCCTTGTGGTGGAGAACTACCTTTTTATTCCATGTTGTTCAAAAAACTCAAATAATTCATTTGAGGTAAATTCCCCTCCTCGATCAGATATGAGGCATTTGATTTTGCAATCTGATTCATTTTCAACCAAATCTTTGAAGGCTTTGAACTTTTCAATGCTTCATCTTTATGCTTTAGAAGACCTATCCAACACATTGGAAAAATTATCAATGAATAATATAGAGTATTCTTCTCCACGAGGTGACTTTTTCTTTGATGATCCACATAAATTAGTATGAACAAGTTCAAGAGGCTTACTAGTTGACCCTTCCTTTTCGATGAAGTGAGATTTGGTTTGCTTACCGAATTGACATGATTTGCATATAGTATTTTTAGGAATTTTGATATGTGGAAGATCACGAACAACCTGGAATCTGCATGCTTTTCTTATTTGAGAAAAGCTTAGATGTCCCAATCTTCTGTGCCATAGCTAGTTTTCATCATTTTTTCTTAGATAGCACTCTTGTTGTCTTCCCTTGAGTATGTATAGGTTGTTTGGAGTTCTTGTCCCTTTGATCACGGTTTCTCCTATATAAATCTCACGAACAACACATCCATTTGAATGAAACACTACTTCATTTCCTTGATCACACATTTGACTCACACTCAACAGGTTGTGCTTTAAGCCATCAACATACATAACATTCCCAACTTTAACTTTTTCGTTCAAGAAAACAGAGCCTTTACCTTTTATGATAGCAGGAGTGTCATTTTCAAATGAGACACTCTTTTCCTTTTCTAAGACATTATATGAGTGTAGTTTTTCTTTGTCACCTGTCATTTGTTTTTAGCATCCATTGTCGATGTACCACTGGTTTCCTTGTCCTTCTGCATACAAGGCTATACCACATCTTTCTGTTTGTGGTTCTTTCTTTCTCCATATTTTGGGATTTAATGGAGTTTGCTCCTTTGAGCTATTTGCCAAAATTTACTCCTGCATTCAGATTCTTCATGGCAAAAGTTGTTACATATTGAGCATTCTATTTCATTTTCAAGAAGAGAAAAATTATTATAGGAACTTTTCTTGATCCTTGTCACATTCCTTTTATTTCGTGCTTCTCTAGTCATCATAGTTTTGCAAGCAATGCATTGAGTAGCTTTGTGTCCAAAATTATGACATGAGAAACATTTACCATTAAAGAAGTTCATGGCGATTATCAAATCTACTGACCTGTTGATTGTAGTTTCTATTGATATTTATCTTTGAAGCAAATTGAGTACAATTTACCTGAGGTTGATTTTGGCTTCTGTTCATCTTGGAAGTAAATTGAACCTAATTCACCTGGTGATCTACTTTATGCCTTTGCTGATGATTTTCAAATTGTTCACTGCTCTTTGCTGGATCAAGATAGCTTTTAGTGGAGGTTGACGACTTCTGTGATTGATATGTTTCTTCAGTATATCCAAGACCCATCTTTATCAAAGGAGAGCGTTTCACTTTGATAATTTCATTTAAGTTTTTTGATCCTTTAGAAAATCTAAGATTGAGATCTTTCGTTTTCTCAAGATCCTTTCTTAGACCCACAATTTCACATTCTAGCTTTTCATTGTGTTTTTCTCTTTCAGCAAGTTGGTATGTCAAGGTATCTATAATCATATTCTTTTCTTCTAAGCAGATTTTGAGTTTAGAGATTTCTTCATAAAGATCATCTTCATTTACAGCATCCAAAAAATCATCATCTTCATAAGCCATCAGAAGTCTATAGTCATTACTATTTTCTTCTTCATCACTATTTGATAAACCATCGCTATATTCATGAGTATAGTAGCTCTTTTTACTTACACTTTGTGTTCTATTCCATTTTGCAGATTCCTTCCCTTTATCATACCATAGGCAAAACATTTGAAAGGTATTTTACCTCTGAATCTTTTGGAACCCATTCAAGCTTATTGACAAAGTTTTCTTCCTCTTCTTCTTCTGAAATATGTCCTGATTCATTGAGTTCTTCTTTTACTTTTGCTGAAGCTTTAAACGAGGTTCTCTCATATCTGATGGACCTCCTTTTCTCATCTCAAAGGCAGTTAAGATTCCATGAAGCTGTGTCATAGTAATAGTCTACAGATTTGACCTAATCTACCACAGGCAAAACATTTGAAAGGTATTTTACCTCTGAATCTTCTGGAACCCATTCAAGCTTATTGACAAAGTTTTCTTCCTTTTCTTCTTCTGAAATATGTCCTGATTCATTGAGTTCTTCTTTTACTTTTGCTGAAGCTTTAAACGAGGTTCTCTCATATCTGATGGACCTCCTTTTCTCATCTCAAAGGTAGTTAAGATTCCATGAAGCTGTGTCATAGTAATAGTCTACAGATCTTGCTTTTCTTTTATGGTAGATACTTTTGATTCAAATTTACCAGATAAGGATCTAAAATTTTTTCAACCAAGGTAGCTTCCTTTATCTCTTCACCTAGATTCTTCATGCAATTAACAATCTCATCTATATGTAAGAAGTAACTAGCTATACTTTCATCATTGTGCATCTTGAGAGTTTCATATTAAATTCTGAGAGTTTGCAATTTAGCACATTTTACCTGAGAGTCTCCTTTGTAGCTTAGAATGATTTTGTCCAATATTTCTTTAGCTGATTTGAGCTGCATAACTTTGACAAACTTCGATTATGACAGACTTCCCAATAACGTATTGACAACTTGGCATTGGTTTCATATTGCTTTTTTCCTACTGTATCTGTAGGAATTGTTGATGGAAATGTATATCCTCCTTCCATGATTTCCTAGACATCTGTTCCAAGAGATTAAAGATAGGTTGTGTTTCTTACCTTCCAATAAACAAAGTTTCTCCCATCAAAGATTGGTGGCCTGATGTATCCCCTGCTTTCTTGATTACTCATGATGATGGATCTTCCTTCAAGTGATCAAGCTTCTTCTAAAGGACCTGCTCTGATACCAATTGTTGGAAAAAATACTTGGGGGGGGGGGGGGGGGGGGGGGGGGGGGGGGGGGAGGGGGCCAGGGGATATGATGGGTATTAGAAAATCAATAAATTTTTCATTTTCGTAATCAAATTCATATACACTACTTCAGTTAAGGGAACTCGCGTGTACACGCAACTGTGTTATCCAACAAACTTATGATTCAATTAATTCATCATATGTTGATATTTAATCAGTACATCAGAGCTTCATTAACCATATAAATAGTAATGAGGTGTATTAAAAATAGAACAAACCATCACACATAAGAAACCCACACGAACACCAAGAATATAAGGTGGAAACCCATTGTGGGTGAAAACCACCTCCTGCAATCATCTTTGTCTTCTTTTAATAATAAGAGAATTCTGTTTACAAGTTTTGTACTTGTGGAGTCTTATACCAATACGCAGGCTTCTACTTGCAAAAGGCTACAACCTTCTCTCATTCTCTAGCTTCTACTTGAAGGGAGCTACAACCCCCTAGATCTTGTACTAGCTGATATGTTTACTAGTACGTAGGTGCCAACCTACAAAAGGCTACAACCTTCTCTTTTCTTCCAGGGACCACGTTTCAATTTTTTTTTAGATTGGATCCATCAACAACATCAATCTCCAACCAATCTCCTTTTGAACCAACCACAACCGAATCAATCAATCACTCCATCAATCTGATAATTCAGAATGCTGTCACCAGAATATAGTAACCATAACCCAAGCCAAAGACAAAAACACTGCAACGAAAAACAGAAGAAACTAAAAAATATTTTATAAGGTATATGCTACTTGCATGTGTCAACCCTACGTGCATACGCACTTTCCTCAAGGTGAACCAATGTACAGATATTCAAATCAAATTTATGATGTATATGCTGCTTTGATATGCAGAACCAGCGTGTATACACTCTTTTTTCTAAAGTGAACCTGCGTACAGATCTGTAAATGATGATTTAAACATTACAACTATTCCAGACTTCAATCATACCTAGATCATCATATTTACAGACTACAACATGCACCAATTATTTAGATAAATGATCAAAGCACATAAAGATAATTCACTTCAAGCCTTAAGATCCTATTAAATCATTAGATCTTATCCTTCATCAAATGCTAAGGTTCATCCTTCATTCAGATCAAGCACAACACCATAAGCCAATATCCTGCATATTAGATCTCACACTTCATCAGATATTCGATACTTCCACACCTTGGCCTAATGATCTTCTCCTCCTTTTATAGTCTTAGGCCTTTCTTAATACCATGGACAAAAACCACTTAGGACCAATACCTTGGACCAAATACCTAGGGTCAATACCTCAGACCAGAGACCTTGGACCAATACCATGGACCAAATACTTCGGACCAGAAATTTAGTTTTACAAGGTATACGTGATTTTTCTTTTGTGAAAGTGCGTGTGTATGTATATGCGACTTGTATACAATGAACCTGTGTTTATACGTATCTTGGTCAATGGTGGACCTGTGTATACCTCTCTTTCTTCATTCTGTTTAGACTGATCTGTAATTCTTTGGTATTTACCTGTTATACTATGATCTTTCATTTGAGTGAGTTGCCTTTTGAACTGATTCCTTGAAGCTTCCCTACATTTCATCACATCTGTAAACACTATTGTCATGCATTTTGTCACATTTGATATCTCTTCTGTAGATTCATCTAGTTACCATTTATAGGTGAGTTGTTCTGCTACAAGTGGGTTGCCATCAAGTGCAACACATATATCATAATGCCAATGATTAATTGTCGCAACGTTAGAGAAAGTATTCTAGTATGTCTCTCTCTTATCCTCTAAGATTCAATAGGTATAAATTCAAATATTTTCACTATCTCAACCAACTTTCTACTCTCTTTCAGATTTTGTTCTACAATGTGACAAGCTTAATTCATTAAAGGGATCATCAACCATTTTCCTGACTTGTCTAGTCATACATATTTTTTGTAGCTGGATTACCTTTTCGAAACTAGGGGATGAGCTTCATTTACTGTGTTGGATTTACCAGTACAATTCTTCCATTGGTTTGTGAGAGATTTTGATCATTAATGGGACAACCATTTAATCCTCATCCACCTCTTAATCCTTTCACAACTAGTCATTGTTAGTGTTTGCGATGATCTCTCATAACTCTTTAATTTTTGTCGATATAGTCTTGTTACATGACTTATATTCTTCATATATTCTCATCGAGCTAGTACACAATAACTTATTGCTTCCAGCATGGGCAGTTATACATCACTTGTCATGGAAAATTGGATTCTTTGTTTTATAGAGTCCACACTATCTTGGTTGTTGCAACTGATTCCATGGCCACAAATTTACCCAATGTGCCCTAAATGATTTAGCCCATTTTTCTCACATAACCAAAGGAAAATAACCAAAGTATTGAGAGTTGGGCGCTCATCTCCTTAATATTTTTTCTCCTTACTTATATATGATTCGGGGGATATGACCATAACTTACACTTCCACTATGCCATCGTGGCCTTTTCTAGATGGGACTGAACTACACAAAGAAAAACATTCTCTAGTGGAGTGCTTATGATCATTTTCCTTTTTTGGCCTTCCCATTGTTGCACTTGAGAAAAATCACCCGAATGTTGAATTGTCAAACCCGCTTTTGTTTGGGTCCCACTTGGTCTCTGCTCCACGTTAACTTTCACTAGCTACTTCATGTGGTTCCAGCACTATTTTGTTGCAAGGTCTAAACTCCAATTTTTTTTGACAAGGATCTAATTCTAGTCCCACCACCTCACTCCCATAGAATGTCGTAAATTCTACAACACTAGACATCAACTCTAGACACAACACTTTGAAAACAATCTTGGCATTATTCCTCATCATCTATTATTGATAAGTTGATGTCATAAATGCCAAGTGGTTTCCTCCAATTTGTGCCATGTGTGACATGGATTTGGCCCACTTAACCATTTGAAAACTCCAAAACTACCTTCCGCATGTCACCCTATTAATGTATCATGTCATCTATCTTGCCACATCATCCAACATGGAAGGGAGAGTTAAAGTTTAGGATTCATTTGCACATGCACTAAGGAAAGCCCTAAAGGGACTGAATCACTCAAATGACCAAAGGGCTTGAATGGTCAAATGGCCCAAACTATTGTGAGTGGTCGAATGGCCTTTTAACTAGCTCGACCAACTAAATGGGCCTGAACTACTTTCCTTAATTGGCTACTAGACTTTGACTTGCAATATTTCCTCAACCCTTGGGATATTTGCTAAGTTCCATCTATTATTGGAAATTTCTTTTAGAATACTATCCAGCTATGCACTTTTTGGGGACATTTGAGATTATTTACAAAGGAAAAAATGGCTCCAAATATAAGCCATGTTTGGCCTTAGTTCGAGCAACAAAATCCATTCATTGAATACTTTGACTAAGGTTTCAACCTCATTGGGCTATTTATTATAGCTCCATGGCCAAGCTCCAACTCCAATTGGGTAGGAAAGGAAATACACTCATCAACAATACTATATTTTCTTAATAGTTTTACAATTCCAATACAACCATGTCAACAATTTACCTTGATACATTCATCTCATATATGAATGTGTCACTAAGGTTGACATCAATAAAATAGGGCTACTCTATCTCTTCGTTGATGCTCACTCATGTTCTGAGCAACCAAAGTTTTCTAATTCTCCCCCCTTGAAATCTAATTTCAGTCCTCGATGGTTTATAGCTGTTTAGCCATATATATCTAATAATATCTCTCTTATGAGGCATTTCAAAGCTACCCTCTAATCTTAGCTAGAACCACAATAATTTCCAATCTTGAGCAAAGACACTTGCAAAAAAAGCATTAGTAAATCAACCTTTTGATAGTTTACTTTATTCGATATTCACGAAGGAGGACAATCTTTCCCTCTTTTACATCAAGTTTAAGGGATAACAATTCCTTTAATCAAGAATGAATGTCCTTATGTCTTTTTTGTTGTTGTTGATATTCTCTAGAGTGTTGGATATATATTTGATATTCTGTCCTTGGACATATGCTATCTCTTTTGGATTTTCATCAATTTTTTGACACTCTATGGTTGTTGACTTTTCTTTTGAGAGGCAATGTTCAATGAATGCAATCAACCGACAAATTTTTGTATCAATCCAAGCTACAAATTTTATAGCTACTACTAGTGATGATCAATTTTTTCATATTGTTCCACTACTAATACTATTGATACCATTGTTACTATTTTTAACATACCCCTACTATCTCTATTAAGGTTAAAAAGGAGGTGAGTTAGTATGTTGACCTGGCCTCCAATTTCCCATTATGGAAATGAGGTCTAAATTTTTTGAATTTTTAAACTTCCTCAAAACTTAAAATGAATAAATTTATCACATTTGTCTCGTCAAGACGTTTCCAACAATATAAAGGATAGTTTAATATGATTCATAGATCAAAATATATGGCTAATTAAACACTAACCTATAATATAATGCCATGCAATCTAACCTACCATGTGGCGCCCATGTGGCTATCTATGTCATAGTCCACATGTTATTTATCAACCCAAACATACTAGGTAACATTATATCAACTATTGATATGTTCATAACTAGTGTCACGTTAAACCATTTATCCATGACCCTCATTCAAATAAAACTATATATATATATATATATATATATATATATAATATATATATATATAATATATATATATATATATATATATTATATATATATAGATAAGGGTGAAGCCCCACCCTTTCGATCCTTATCGGTGTCATGTTGCCCCCTCCTTTGAAACTCATCATGGGGATAAAATCTTGGCAGTATTCCTTAGAGTCCCCCATCGAAATTTCCGGGGAAGAATGGCTAAGGTTACATGGAGTTTCCACATCATGCCACGAAGTCAATCAATTGTATGAGGCCTTATTACTTACATTGACCCTCTTCTTATGTGACTTCACATCTAAATAAGGTCCTTAGTGCCACATCATCTCAAACTTTTCCACTAGGTCTCCATTCCCATCAGCAGGGATGACGTTACAATTCTTTACCACTAAGGTGACACCAAAGTCCAACTCAATCTGTTGCATTGCACCTAGCCAATCACATGGGTTAATCCCCCTTACAACTCTACATGTGGGCCCCATCACTACCACGTTACCTTGAGAATAAAATATCGGTAGGATTGCACCCAACTCTGCAAGAAATTTCCAGGGTCAAGGTACCAAGGTGATGTTAGAAACTTTTATTGATGGAGTGATGTCACCCACTCCATGTGGCTCCAATTGTAAGTGGCACATTCCATCAAGATACAAGCCATTTGGTCCAACAAAACCCTCAAATCCAAGTAACATGTGCTCGCTTCTTAGGTTGCCATGTCAACCAGAGTCCACATTTCCTGTCGTGATAGTTGTGGGTCCCACCTAGTCCTCGACTTTGTGGTAAAGTTGAAATTCATGTTATAAAGGTTTCAAGGTCCTTCGCCATGATATGTTGGAGGCCTGAGAACCTTCTAATCTATTAGCACTCTATAGCTTTCCTTGGCCAAGGAGGAAAATTACAAAGGTAACCATAAACCTCTTTTGGACCAAAATCTAGCCCTTCTAGACTGGAGAGGGCTCTCTCTATGTGAATTTACAGTCAATTAGATGACTCAATGTTTGATATTTGAGGGTAGTTATAAAGATCAAAAGATAAGTTTTAAAGTTGTGGTTATAGGGTAAAGGAGAGGTCCATTGGGCATGGAGTCATAATAATGTTCAAAAACCAATCACAATAATCAAAACAACTTGAAACATGGCAAGGTAGGAAAAATCCTCGATCTTACAAAGTTGTTGTAGTATGCGTGAGATGAATGAGAATGAGGCTCCTTTAAATATAAAGCATACAAAGATGAATTTTATATTTAATTTCACAAGAAAAATAAAGAAATTTCTTGACAATCCAGAGCAGAGTATTGTGAGCAAATTCCACTCGTAATCTTATTGTAAAAGATTAAGAAGGAGAAACCATGTAAAAATTGAAAGGAATGACAAATTTACAAAGAGATAAAACATCACCATTTGTCTAACACAAGAATCCTGAAAAAAATTGTCTTTGTATTGATGAATTGATTACTTATATTGAAACTCCAAAACTTTCAATCTCAAATATCTTCTTTTTTACTCCACTCTCAACCCTCTCTGCATTCAAAATCATGCACTATATACAAAAAAAATGTTTCTAAATCTGAGGTTGAAACCCACCTATTCCCCATTAGATGGAACTGGTTTCATGAAGATAGGAAAGAAAAACCACTATTCTGGGAACTAGGAAAGTATCTTTCACTTTTATTAGAAACTTTCCTACACACCTAATACATCGAATTTGTACAAAACAACATCGGTGAAAATTTTACATGATACAAATTAAATAATAACTTGATTAAAACCTTCATTTTCCAGTGCTAAGGTAAAAAATTTGGTCCAAAAAAGTTGACTGTGTCTATGCACAAAACTTGTTCGCAACACATGTTTGCTCCTTCTATGGCCACATAAATTGCTACACTTTGATAAAAAAAACTCATAGTCGATGCCCTGTTGATTGTAATAAAGGTTTCCATACCCTATAAGTACCAATATTTTTCCAAAAATTCCAATTTCAAGAGACCCTAGTCTTGTTGCTCATCTTATGTCTAACACGTGTGCGTGGCAGTTGTCAACTTGTCTTTTCACCTATTTTCGCTTCTTCAACTATCTCAACTAGAATGTCTAACTTACTTCTCTTCCTCTTTCTTCTAGCTTCCTTGACTTCAACAAGCCTTTTCTTCATTAACGTAAGCCTTCTTTTTAGGACTAGGTTTTTCGCATATAAAATCTTCACTTTCCTATGCAGAGGCAATGTCCAATCAATTTGTATTTAGCCTTATCAAGGGTTGGCATAACAACCTCTACATGTCCAAACAAAGCCAACTTATCCTTATAGTATCTCTCTTCATTTTATCTACTTGATATTGTATTAATTCAATATGTTCTAGTAGCTCCTCAAACTTCTTTTGCTCATAAAAGACCAAAAGCTCCACAATCTCCTTTTCCTATTCATGTACCTTGGTAATAGATCTAGTCTTAGGTCTCCTTGGATACCAAGTTGGCTCTTTCATCTTCTCAACATCAATTACCTATTTACCCTTTCCGATGGAATTAGATGTCACTGTTTCTTGAGACACTTAGGTCTCAACTGCCTGTTTTCTTGCTGCAAATAAGCTATGGTCACATGTGTATTATATAATTGATCCTTTAATTCTCTAATTTTCTAGTCTTTTTCATCTTGCTACTTGAGCTCAACAATTTCATCTCAAGCCTCTTTTAATTTCTTCTTCATCCTCATGAATGTTAACTTCCCTTAATCCACCTTCTTCTCTTACACTGTCTTCTCTTCTTGGATTTATCGCTTTGAGGATGAGGATATTGTAACCCTGGCTGTTGGTATTTTTGCCTTCTTAACATCTTCATTGATTTCCTTTTTTTTTTCCTTCAATTTAATAAAAACTAATGTGCCTTTAATCATAGGTACGTCTTCACTAGACTGAGTTTTTTTTCTAGCCTTATTTAGTTTCCTATTTTCTTGTTGCAGTTGAGATATAACTAAGTGAGCTTCTCTTAACCGATTTTCTAACTCCTTGTTGAAGGCTTGAAAAATCAAGTCTACAACAAGGGGGACAACCACCTAGTCCAAACCTTAATGCAGCTCCTTTTCCGTTTGGAATAGTGGCTCCGATTGGGGATTATGGGAATAGTTTCCCAATCTATTTATGATGGGTGTACTAGCGGGATGATGTTTTTCTTTTTGGAGTTTTATGGAGTGAATGCTTATTCTAAATTTAACCTATATTATAACTATTATATGCAATCTATTGTAATCAAAGAAAGCATCTAACTTTAAACTATCCTGGGAGTAACATTCACTTATGCGATCTAAAATAATTTCTAACAACAACTGATAATGAAAATCATTCAATCACCACGAGAAAAGAATCCGTTAGAAATGACTTTTTCGTATAAAAAGTTAGCCGAAACAATTATGAGAAATATATCACATAAGAGAATTCATATATTCAGCATAAAAATTAAGCTATCACCATACATAAGTGCAATAATGACAGCTAAACATTCAAGATTTCATATATAAATAACTGAAAATGATTTATCGCTGGACACATAAGTAAAAAGTATTAGGAGATAAAAATACCATTTGTAATATGTTCTACCCATGAGCTACATCAATGTAGATCTATCTTCAAATCACTTAACATCCAATAGGAGTAAAAGAGTGCATTTCAGTAGCAGATATCAAACTCATATAAAAATAAATCTCGTTCCATTCATTTTATCAAAACCTCCTTAGTGGGGGGCAAGATGCATGTTCTGAAGAATTTTTTTTGATAAAACTCTAGATCCTTCTCTAAATGCATGAGAGGGGATTAAATACTACTCTAATGAAATCTAAAAATAAGTATTACAAAAATAGATGAGGAGGTTTAAACGACCTTCCTCATTTTAAGAAAAAATAAACTAAAACTAAAACAAACTATATCTATGATAAATCCTGCATTTGATCCTTTAGATTGCAAATTTCCAGCATTGGTTTCAAGAGCATCGGTTGGCCGACTTTAGCTTTTAACTCTCCTGCAAATAAGGCATTGTCAAGATCTCACACTATCTTCTCGACAGAAGTTATGAGGAATTTCAGGGTCATCCATTGACTATGTGGCTTTACTAGGTATTGCCAGTATGTGTCCCAATTTAACCTGTTTACCTGTTTAATCGCTTCTGCCTTTTCCTCTGCTATTTGTTTTCACTTTGTTTGAAGTTGTTGTTCCTTTGGAAGGAATCCTGGGGAGGTCTTTGATATCAAATTGGCCTTGTGCAGATTTTCATTTATGCACTCAGTGACAGTGTTCACTGCTGCTGATGCCTCTTCCATCAACTGTTCTGCTTCCTTAAGATGGGAATCCCATTTTGCAAATAAAATCTCTTTGTGTGATTCATCGATTCTGGGAAATTCTTCTCTTTTCCCTTCTTCTAATCTCCGCCAGTTCAGGAAGTCTAAAACCTTCTTAAAAATTGAATCATAATCAATTCGTAAATCTACGACTTGATTTGTAATGTTATCGCTCATTTCACAATGGGAATTCCATTGTGATATCTTTTGGCAGAGTAGTTCTTCCTATTGCAAGAGATGGGAATTAAGAGCATGTGTTTCTATGATAATATCCCCAATTTTGGAATCATATTTATGCAGTTCTATCATACCTCGTAACTACTCTTCTTTATTAGCCAAACTGCTTTGACGATCCAATTACATCTGCTAGAAGTCTTGCTCGAGTTTTGCTAACTGTGTTTCTGCTTCTTGATTGATGTTGACTTGCTGTAGTTGCTATTCCAAAAACAAAATCCTATCCTCTTTCTCTTTAAGTAGTAATTGAACCTCTGTTGCTTTATCAATTATTGCTGAAGCATATGCTCCTGCAATCTGAGAGAGCCTAGTTAGATTTTCCGATGGGCCTGTAGTGGGGTCTTTCCAAAGAACATCCAGAGGTTCATCCTCTAGAGCGAGCACAACATCTAGCTTTCTTTTCTTTCTTTGGCTTCTAATTATAGCCTTATGTTGAGGGCTATAAAATATTTTTAGAGGAGGAATTTCCTCTATCCTTAGTACAATTTCAGATGATAGAGCAACCAGAATATGCTTTGTTTCTTGAGTATTGATAGCCCCTTCTATCTCCATTTCTGTGGCTGTCTCTTTTGGGTTTGTCAGTGGCTCTGCACTTTGCTCTTTAATGTTTATTAACTTATGAAAATTCTCCCATTCCCCTTCTAGATCCACTACAAGTGGCTTTGTTGGCTTTTTAAGGGGAGTGGGAACTTTAGCTTGTTTTGGGGACAAAGCCTGCTAGTCAGGCTTTTTTGTAGATTGAGCTGTGTCTTTAATTGACCCCTCACTTCTGCTGTGTTCACTCTTGGACTGATCATCAGACTTTTCAGCTGATTCTTTTTCACAACTGGTTTTAGACTTCTCTTTTGAACTTCCACTTATGTTAACACTGGGAGTAGGCTCCCTTATTGGTTCGATCAGTAATTGGCCTAGTGGGACCTTTGATAACCTTTGTTTTCTGTAATTGTCAATATTTTGGAGATTTTCTTGGTCAAACCGAATTCATGCCATATGTATAACTTCTCTAAAAGTGTTCTTTTGCAGAAAGACATCGTCAAAGGGATCTTCTTCATTGGAAAACACTTTTATTTTAACCATTGTAGTAAAATCACTTACAACACCAAAGGGATCATATTGCCTCCTGGGGAACTTTGGTAGTTGTAAACATAACATATTATCAACTTCTTTGAAAGAATGACCTAAGTCATGCAATGCAAAAGCTCCGCATATTACAGGAAATTGGGGCCAAATGGCCTTCTTAGAATCTTTTTGTACCTTTCTTATTCCCCCCACACCACAAGTCTGATAGGTTATTTCCTTAGCTATTAGTTTGTCAGGGACATAAAAAGGTAGCACATGGGGTGAAACAATGCTGCCAAACACTCTGATATACGTGAAAAACTCTTCCCCAAACCACCTTGCAACACGGAGAATGTCCACTTTAGCATCTGGGGAAAACCTTGGGGCATCTCGGTTCTAGAGCATTTATAAATAGGGAGCATAACTCCATGACAAATCTTGAAGAAATGTTGGATGAAATTGGATTCCTATAATACTTTGTGATAGAGCTGAATGGGAAGTGGATTTTGTACTGTCCACTTCCATCCCATAATAAGGAAACCAGAAACAAAACAGATAGTGTACATGACATATGCACTCAAAAAGAATGGAGGGTAAACCCTTGAAGTAAATCTTCTTTTAGTTATGTATCATAAAATTGTAGTGGTTAAATTATTCGATAGAATTTGGGCCCAATCCATTATGGTGGCATTGGTAGCCGCATCCAATAGCGTAACCATTATGATGAAAAATTGTTGATGTCTAGCCTCCCAAATAGTCTACATAACATTGCAGTAGAAAAACAGTAAGGAGAAGAAAGAGAGCCAGTAGCATACATACCATTTTTATCCTTCTTCAATCTTTCCTTGTTGCTTGACTAGTGTTTTGTGCATTCTGCCAAGTCTTCATTCTCCTTGGTGAACTTTTCTATAGATTGATTGTTGTAGCTAGCCTGGGGTTTTGGCAAGTGGTACATACGTCTCAAATTCTTTGGAGTGAACAACCCCATGACTTGCTGACTAGCCGTCTGGAACTCTCTATTAGATATGTCTACATGATTTATAATCCATTTCACCATATCAGTGTAGGGGAGTATCTTCGGCCTCGCAACAATGCGATGTAGAAATGAGCATGTAAGTTCAGTTAGGGATTCTTTAGAAGAGCTGCGTCCATCTACTGTAACTCTAACTTTCATAATTATTAGGTTTTCCTCTTTTAACAACTGGTACATAGATTCCCAGGTAGATATCCCTGCATCCCTACTACAGGTGGTGTCTATGAATAATGGGGTCATTTTTGTCTTCTCAGATGCAGGAGCCTTGCTTTTCTTCCCCGTTTCTTCGTATATTACGTTTTGGGTATTCTTCCTAAAAGTTGGAACTAGAGAGAAAAGATATGATAAAGATGATAGTGAATACAGGAAAAATCAATAAAAAGATGAAAATAAGGTGATGGGAAAGCTTTAATTCTAAATCATATCAAAAGATATCAACTTACATCAAATAGTCCTTTACCCTGATCCAAATCATTTTTAATAAATGACCACTAATGGACCGTTAAGATAAACTTTAATGTTCATAACTTTGCATCGATGGCCGGAAAATACTATCCTAGAGCTTTGAGTCCTTTGATCTGCGATAAAAGCGATTTTGGGATTTGCTTCACAATATCGCAGATCTCAATATCGCAAAACCTACTATCGTTAAAAAACCATCATTATGTTGGGCTGCTGCGATATGCCATCTGTGAGAGGCTATTGCATTTCGCGATATTTGTTTGTGTTACAAAAAGTATAGCCGCGGTATTAAAGTTTGCGATGTGATGAGGTTGTAAGCTTTGTGATCTCGCATTCTCGCGGATCGCACTTTTAAGGGGTGGATTTTATAAGGGGTGCCCGCTATGACCTTTCGTGGTGCGATAATAATTGTTTTAAAGCGGTTTTTTCAAGCTCTCCTTAATGTTCGAGACTTTTCGTTATAAATAGTTTCTTAGGTTTTATTGTCCTGTAGCGCTTTTTATATGGAAACTCATAGTTTGTGATGTTTTATGCACTTGGAGTATGAACAAGTAAATTTACATGTTTTAGCAAGTTCCACTTTGATATCTTGTTTTATTCCAAAAAACAAAAGTCAACATTAAATGCTAAGATTTGATTTTTTGGAAGAGTCCCCATTTATTAATGTTATTACTAACACTAATAAAAAGGGGGGTTGTTGATAGTTTGGCGATTCACTTGGAAGAACCCATTATCTCTGATGTTATTTTTTGAATTTTCTAAAACTTCCAAAATAGAAATGATTTTGGAAATGAAACTTCATTGTAGAAATATAAGGTAAATAGTGCTATTTATTAATAACAACATCTTGTTCTAACTATCTTCATTCTGATTATCTTCTTCCCAGAGTTAGTCATTTTACTCACATCAATAATTACTTGGTTGTAAAGATAAAAACAAAGACATCTATTTGGACCAATTTAGGTGTACTCATTTGTCATAGGTAGAGCCTCTGCTGTCAACAAGCGTTCATAGCCTCGACAGGGTTACCTGTTACCCAGCAATGATCCAGTGTCCCACTCAGGAAGCATGCAATTTTCAAAGATAAATCCTCATATACACTTATTACCTTTTTTTTTCTCTTTTAGTTCTTAATGAAAAATGTCTTGGTTTGGTGGCCAAAATTGATAGTTCCATTCACTTGATTTATAAATTAACTGAAAAAGCTAGCTCTTGATGAGACCCCTTGTCTTTTGATTGAAATAATATTGAGCCATTACCTTGTTTTGATATGCAGTATGGCAATGTTAGTTAGTTATAATCTTGATGATCATGATAAGCTGGCTCTTGATGAGACCTCTTATTCTTTATGTTTAAAGTTCATAGTTGGATTACCCTTTGAATCTCACAATTTCCTAATGTGGAGGGGAAGTCATTGGTTCCTTAAGAATTCTTCTGGATGACAATTGTAGATTTTAAAAATAGCTTTTCGTAGAGAATCTTTGTTTTTTTATTGATACTTTTTATGATTGATATAAGGAAAATTTCTTTCTGAGGTTGATTCTAACCAAAATTTGTATAGTTGAAACAAAAGAATAGTCAAAATTTTCAGAATGATAGAACTTGACCCTATGTTTCAAAAATGGAGATTAATTTTCCTAATCACTCCCACTTATGCAAGTGAAAAAACAAAATTGACATGAGACACTATTCTTTTCATGAAAACCAAACGTAAATGTTCTCAACTTGTTTTATTAAAAGAAAACTTAACTAAAAACTATAATCTACAAAAAATAGAAGAGATCATCTTCTATGGGAAATATTTTTTTAGGATCTATCCATTAACAGGTAAAGACTCTATTTTCCCTACTAAATCTTGTAACATGAAAGTTGATGGACTGATGAGTTCAACAATCTAGAATGGTCCAAGACACATCCATTGGAATTTAGTATGCTTTCCTTTCTATTCATGGGCTTTATCCCATTTTAATACTAAGTCTCCAAGTTGAAAATCTTTTCTAGACACCGAGTTTGAATCAAAAGAAGATTTTACTAATCGTTGATGATGCACGTGGGTAATTCTGGCCTTTTCTCGTTCCTCTTCAAGCTTAAGGATCTACATTTGTCTTAATTTCAAGGATGAGGAAGGGGTTTATTTAATGAATTGAACAAAGTCTAAAGAAGGAATAGCTAGATTTGTTGGGAGGACCACTTCTTTCCCATAAACTAAACTAAAAGGAGAAGTGCCAATAGAATTTTTTTGAGTTATGATCTACCAAAAGAGCATACATTAAAGACTTATGCCAGTTTCTATGATTTTGATCAATAGTCCATTTGATAATTCTAATAAGGTTCTTGTTTGTTGATTCAGCCAACCCATTTCCTTGCAGATAATAATTAGCAGAATATTTAAGCTTAAAACCTCTTTTGAGAGAAAATTCAGTCATGGCATTACCTGAGAAATATGATGCATTATCAAACATTAAAGTAGAAGGTAAGCCAAACTTGGTAATTATGAATTGATCTATAAATTCAATGATACTCTCAGAGTTTGCTGTCTTAAGTGGAACTGCTTCTACCCACTTGATAAAGTAGTCGGTTGCTATAAGAATGTATTTATATTGTTTGGAAGAGTGAGGAGTGATCTCACCTATTATATCTAATCCCCATTGTTCAAATGGTTGATCGATCTTGACTGGCTGTATTGGAAATGATGGTTTACTCTATCTTCCAGTAGTAGTTTGGCAGATCTGACATTTCCTTACATAACTATGTGAATTTTTAAATAAAGTTGGCCAGTAGTAGGCTACGTGCAATATTTTTTGTGTTGTTGCATCCCCTGTATAGTGTCCACCTGCTGGCCCGTCATGAAGTTCCTACAATACTTTTTTTACTTCAGATTTCTCAAGGCATCTAAGGAGAATAAAATCATAACTCATTCTAAAGAGAACATCATTTACAATTTGATATTGTTTAGCTTTTAGCCTTAGGGCTCTTTTCTTTGTATGATTCAAATGTGGAGGAGCATATCTGTTTTTTAAGTAGAACATGATATCAACATACCTTGATTCAATGTCGTTTAGGCTTACCTCATACATTTGTACCTCAATATCTGGAGACTACGTTTCTAATATGTGTGATGCTCCAACCAACATCCTGTAAAAACCTTTACCTTTTACAATATTTGCTGGTTTAATTTCAACATCATATTCTTGTAGGGTTGTGACCCAATTTGCCCTTTTTTTGCCCACATCTTTCTGTACCAAAACATTTCTTACCGTTGGAAATGGTACTATTATTCTGGTATGAGTCTTGAGTAGGAAGGGTCTGAAGCGTTTGATTGCTTTGAATACCACATAAGCTTGTTTCTCAATGTCAGAGTAATTAACTCATCTCCTTTCAAGTTTGAACTGAAGAAGGCAATTGGGGCTTCAACTTTATCTTGATTGGCCTGTGTGAGTATGGTAGCATACGATTTCTCAGAGGCAAATGTATATAAAGTGAAAGGATCAGAAAAGTTTGGAGTTTCTAGAGATGGGGCATTTATAATCACTTGTTTTATCAAGCCAAACGCTTCATGTTCTGCTTGAACCCATTTGAAGAGAGATTTTTTCTTTATCATGGCTTGGAGAGGTGACATGATTTGTGAGAAGTCAGGGATGAATCCTTTAACAAAATTGATATGACCAAGGAAAGACTACATTGCTTTTTTGTTATGGGGTAAAGATATCTCTGAAATTTCCTTAATCCTATATGGGTCAATATGGATTCCAGATTTAGACACTATGAATCCAAGAAGCTTTCCTTCACTTAATGTGAATTTTTTTTTTTTGGATTAAGTGAGATTCCACATTTTTGACATCGTTGGAAGATCTGTTTTAAGTCTCTGAGATGATTATTGCATTTTTTAGAATACAATGTTATGTCATCTAAGTAAATCACCACTGACTTGTTCACTAATACTTTAAATGCAATCTCCATGGCCCTTTGAAACGTGGCATTGGCATTAATCAGCCCAAATGGCATCTTTTGATATGTGTAAGTGCCCCATTTTGTTCTAAATGTAGTTTTCAATTGATCATCCCGGTGGACCAAGATTTGATTATACCCCGAGAAGCCATCTAAAAAGGACATCAGTTTAGACCCTGCAACTGATTGTAATATCTGTTCGATAGGGGGAAGTGGAAAATCATCCTTTTGGCAAGCTTTATTAAGGTTTCAAAAGTTAATACAAATCCGAATATCTCTATTTTTATTTCTGACTAGGACTAGGTTGGAGACCCATCTGGAATGCCTAACAGGAAAAATAATATTGGCAATCGGTAATTTGTTCAACTCAGACTTAATCTGGTTTTCCAAATTAGGATGGTTTTTCCTCAATTTCTGCTAGACAGGATTTTCATCAGAGATCATCACGTTTGTATACTGTATAATGGGAGTGTCGTAAGTTTTGAGATCATCGTAATTCCAGGCAAAGACACTCTTGTATTCTTTCAACAGTCAAATGAAAGCTAATTTTTCCTCAGATGTTAGACCAAGACCTAGGTTGATGTTTGTAGGTTTTAACCCCATACAGAAAATACCTGCATATGAATTCTAAATCACAGGAAAAATAAAAATGCGAGAGCATAACACATAAAACACATATACACAGAGATTTCCCACTGGATCTCAAAACCGAGACATACCAGCTTGATTTTTCATTATATTCCTTTCAATGTTACAATACATATTTATACATGTCGAAGCATCCAATACCATGGACCAAAACCATTGCGTCTAAAACCATGGACCGAAAACCATAGGTAGGTTCACCCAACCTAATATAGGGTCCAAAAAAAATTTTCTCGGGGCGCTGCCCCGAACCCCGTAGACGGGGGCTACCCACCCCCCTCAAACCCCCCGGTTCACTACATAGGTTAGTTGTGGAAAGAATATAACACAACCCAACAATGTTTTGCGGTTTTATGTCAATCCCCAGATTCACTAATTCATATATCAGAGTTGAACTCTAAATTTTTGAATTGGTAGACCGTTTGAATCTATCATTTAGGTCATATAGATCCTCTAACTTGACTACAGATTTGGGTATAGAATTATTATTGTTTCCTTGTTCCAGCTGTTTGTCGTGTTGGTCTTCATCATATATATGATTATTGTAAGAGCCTTTTGAAGTCAGAAAACTCATAATATCAGGGTCATTGTTGAAAACTATCCAATTGGTAATGTTATTAGGTATGAACAGTCTAAAGATTAATTCAATAGAGAGTCTGTCTGGGCTATAGTCCTCTGATGGAATAAGCTTGGAAGCTACATTAGCAAGGAGATCAACACTAGCGTTTTGGAGCCTTGGAATGGGTGAAATATTAAATGCTATAAAGTGCGAAGTCAGGTCCTGTACTAACAATTGATAGTGATTCAAGTGTCTTGACAGACAATGTATAGTATTTCTTACCTATTTGATAACAATCTCAGAGTCTCCAAATACTTGTAGGTATTTGATATTAAGCGCGATTGCCTTGTATAACCCTTGAACTAACACTTCATATTCAACAGTATTGTTCGTGAAATCGAACTCGAGTCTACATGTTAGCATGTTTTTCTCTCCTTTTGGGATGAATAATATACAACCTGCTCCTGCTCCATCATTAGACTTAGAACCATCAAAACATAATTTCCAAAACGAAGTTTTATTTACAGGTCTATCTACAAAATCAATGCATCTAGAAGTGTCCGTTTGAGAGAAATTTTCTATCTGAGATAAAACAAAATTTTCTAAAAAAGGTAAAGTATGAACGTTGAAATTCCCTAAGAATGAATCAACAGAATAGTTCCCAATTATATTGTTGTTGTATGCTACGAGATCATTTTCTCCTTCTAACTCCGTCACTATATACTTTTGGTGTCTTTCTCGTTCAACCTTGATCTGATTTGGTTTACCATTATAAGGAAGCCACATATGAGACCATTTGGTCGCAAAGTAACCGTGAAGCTTTTCTAACCAATCCCTGCTAAGGATTAGTCCATAAAATTCAGGAATGTCTCCAACAAGTATGTCAATGACTAGACATACCTTTGGGTTTGATGACAACCTGATGGTCACTTGATTAAGTTCATCGATGACCTCAACTTGAGACCAAACCAGTTGTACTATTCGTATTGTAGATTTATGAGGTTGGACATTTAGCTTTGCACAAACTGTCGTAGGCAAAATGTTAGATGAGGCACAGGAATATACCAGATAATTATGCAAATTTTTATTGAAAACTTCAAAGGTAAGGAGAACTAGCGGAGTATGGGATTTTGACCTTCATCCAATCAAAGCAATGTCATTTGGATCGACTTTATTTGAAATGATAGTCGTAGGTCTTCCCATTTCATGAGTAGCTTGTGAAATTACAGTGGTAGGTAGAGGCGTAATAGGTACTACATTCAACTCTTTCAAGAGTAATTTATGTTGATGCTTTAATTTGCTGAGCTCATGAAAAGTAATATCAGCCCTAGTTTTCTTCATCTCTTCAACAATGTTATACTCCATTTCATCAGAGATGATAAGCATTTTAGATAGAGTTATTGAATTAGATTGGACTGGGTTTGTCTGAGTAGCCTTTGGTGAGGATTTTTTACCTGCGATTTTATTCTTAAGAGTCGGGCTTGAGTTTTTATGTTTAGAATTGGATTGTAGAGGATCAAGTTGATTTCTACTTCTTGTAGGAACAGGTAATACATCCTGATCTTCCTCATCTGGAAGAATAAAATCCGACATTCCCTGCAGTTCTACGACTTCATCATCATCGATTTGCTCCTCATTTGAAACTTCTTCTTCTTCTCCTTCTGATTCTACATTTGTTATATCATTTGGTGGTTTGGAATTAGTTGAAGGATTTCTCCTAAAGGGTTTAAAAGGTTTCCTGAAAGAGGTTTCAGCTACATGTTTCTTAATATCAACCATTTCATTGGACATGGTTTTCAAAACTTTCTGTAACCATTCCAGGTCAAATGGGTCCTTTAACTATTTTTTCTTAGGATCATCTATAAAAGACACTTTTTTATACTTTCTTTCATCTACAACATTTTTCTTTTCTACGGCTAGGATACATTTTTCTACAACTATCGCCTCTTTCATGTTTTTAGCTAATGTTGGCTTGGCATCTCTATCTACAAAGATGGTTGAATTTGAAGGCAAAGTGGAAATATACCATTCATTTTGGACTTCGTTGCTAGGCTTCGACACTGCTGGTATTTTGTTTAATAATTTATTGAAGCGCGAATTGAAATCCTTAATTAGTTCTCTGGGTTCGACTTTTAAATTGGAGAGGTCATTTATTAAGGTTGTTGTAGATCGGTCATCTCCAAATTGTGTCAAAAACTGATCTTGAAATGTATCCCAGTTATTAATGGAGCCTGATGGTAATGAAAAATACCACGATCCTACTGCTCCTTGTAAAGTATCAGGGAATAGTCGTACAACTGCGTCCTCTTCTGTTACTCCATTTAAATTAATAGACAACATGAAATTATTTATGTGCTCTTCAGCTGATAGGCCATTGTCAGGATTGAGCATGGGGAGCCATTTCTCAGGATGAGCTGGTAGTTGTGATAAGGGTGCAGGAATTCTCACATCTCCTAGATTGGCCCATGGCCTTGGTGGAGGGTTTCCTGCCATCGTTGGGGTATGAATAGGAGGAGGTGTGGTAGTAGTTGAAGGTGGTTGGGTAGAGGAGGATGTTGCTCATGCATCGGTGTGAACCACGATCTGGAGTTGAGGGATGAATGAATGAACTTGTGATGATATGGATGGTATGGTAGATGAAGATGATGATAAAACCTCACCCTGAGATTCTGCTGGTGTTTTCCTAGCTTCCTTATGACTCGATAAAGGAAACTCAAATGGTGGGATTCCTAACTTTTTTCTTTTTTCTCTAGTCAGTCATTGAGTCGGGGTCAGATGAGAAGTGACACTACCTTGGGAAAACTCAGATTCCTCTTGAGATAAATAAATTTCCTGTAACTTATGAATTAAAGTTTGTAAGTAAGGGGGATCTGAAGAAGAATGATCTGGCTTGTTTGGGATTTCAGTAATGTGATCTGTATTTTTCTTTTCAACTTTTGGTTTAGTGATGGAAGATTTGGAATGTGAACGAGAAGTTGAAGGTGATGGTGAGGGAGTTTTACTCTTAGAATCGCGTGAAGATGTATATTTACTTTCCATTCATTGTCGAGCCCTCCTTCTAGCGCCAAATATGCTGAAGGTGTTAGCCTCCTGCTGCAGTAGGTTACTCATATTACATGATTGACATTTTACAGGCCAAATATGTCATACTTTGCATGCTACAATGCTCCATATTTGCTAAACAGTCACCAAGCAAAGAAGGCTACTCAGATTTCATCTAACTGCTTTCCAAATTTTGAAAAGTCATTTCAATTTTGTATAATTTTCAGATAAAGGGAGGTCCAAACAGCTTAATCTTGGTCTCCTGAGGTTTCAATTTCCTGTTTTAGAATATAGAGGATGAAAATCTGTCCAAACAGCTTAATCTTGGCAGATTCTTAGATAG
>APFE031732176.1:46308-56738 GCA_000404065.3 Pinus taeda
ACACTATCTTTCTCTAAATGCACTTTATAAATAATGGTAAACAAATGTGTTTAAGGGCCTACCTCATGTCCAACGCAAGTTTGGAGATGCCTTCTCTCCTTTGATCCAAGTAACTTCCTTCGTCGCAAACCTGCAAGCAAAAACAAGGCAAACGATTAAATAGCACCTGAATATCCAATATTATAAAACATATTTAACATGAAAGTCAAGAAGTCCATGAAACAAATAGCATAAGATACTTGTTCAGAAAAATGAGCTTGATTGTATTAATTCAAAAGGAAAGAACCTTACAACCTTTGCCTTGACGCTGTACAAGCTCCTTCGAGGGTCCAACAAGAAGTCTCCTCTACTTTGACAAGCTTCACTCACTTCCTAATGGGGCCAAAAAGGTATTCGATCTCTCCTCTTAAGCTCAAATAGGAAGTCTTGATTTCACTAGCATTTACCCTCAAAAGTTGAACTTCTAACCTCTCTGGCCACTGATCCAATGCCTCAATTTATAGTGCAATGGAGATCAGTTACCAGCTCATCCTTCAAAGGGATAGAGTCCTCCTTCAAAGGGATAGCTCCTCTCAACAAGGGATTAGTTCCTCCTATGATGGGATGCATGAACCACTTGGAGCGAACAATCCACGTAACAAATGCTTCTAGAAAACTTTAGAATTAACCCAAGATGATTTTTTTAAGATAAAGATTGCGCCTTTTGACTTTTATACAGGGGTACGCACCTTCCCCTTTACATACAGAGCGTATAAGTACACAGATACCTTAAACAAAAGGTGCGGGCCCGCAGGCAAAAGTAAGAGAAAGTGTGGAACAGAGTTACATAGCTTTTTTGATGTCTTTCTCTCATTTTTCAAGCTTGTTTTGAAGAGCTGAGGTTTAAGACTTGCTTAGGAAGCTGGTAGAGGTGATGATAGGCCTACACCGACTGCAAATAATCAAGGTGACGATATTTTGGTGTAACACTTGGGATCACCACTACTTGACATTAATAATTTTATACTTTTTCCCATGTGATGTGGGCTCAATGAAACCAAGTCTTGTGCTATGACAAAAAAATATCCATGCCAGCAAAAAATTAATAAATGGAGGAGCTTCAAACAATAGTATGAAATGACTACAATGATTTTAATGAGGGGAAGAGTGTGTATTTTGGCTTGCACTTTTCAATCCATTTGAAGGAACCTTTGACTTTGTCTTCTCTCACAAAGTCACACTTATAAATTTAGATTTATTTATGGCATCACCCTTGTCCTTGGTGTTTTTTGTTTCTTTGATTTTTATACAAAATTTAGAGAGGACAACATCCTTTGAAAGGTGAATGCATAATGGGTATGGGTTAACAAAAGGACATGGTGAAAATTATATAGTATATATAATTGTTGATGATTGTAAATATTTTTAGGTACTTTAGTAATGCTTTTCTTAAGAGGAATAGGATTGAGCAGTTGAAGCATAGGGTGTAGGAAATATAGGTGTATTTTCAAAATTTCTAAAATTGATATTTCAAGTCTTATGAACTTTGAGATTTCTTTCTTAGAATTTTTGTAATTACATAATTAATTTTGACTGCAAAAAAAACCCTAGTTGAACTTAAACTCAGTGGAACTAATGGAGAAAAATAATAATGGATATATAAAGTATCTTCTTAATCAAGTGGTTCTTTTATCCAGTTTTTTTGCCACTTTTGGTCCACTCCCAGTTCCACCCTTGCTCTTATTTTGACAGCTTTGAACCCTATAACAACATATGAAATGTAAAGAGTTATGGGACATTCTTAGGATGGGAAACTCAAGCAACCTATATTGACCTATGACTATGTTAGTTCATTTTTGAATTTTCCTTCTGTCTAAACCAATTTATGCTCACCTGATGTTAAGACAACCTTATTTGGATGGATGGATTTAATATTTATGTTGTCGTCTGTGAGCATTTTTTTGATATGAATGTTTTATTGAACAACATTGAATCTTTCAAGTGTGTTGAGATAACTTAATTCACTTCCTTGGGTTTTCATGCTCAAAGATGCTTACTCTTATAGTTTTGCAAGCTACAAGTTTGGTTGATAATACGAATATCTATTAGAAGCTACTAGAAGCAACACAATTAAAGAATTATTTATAATAGTTTGTATGATGATCACCACACCCACCTCAAAAATAATGGAATCCAATAAATAATATAGTAAATTCACACATTTCCTTTGATTTTCATTAAAATTTTAAAGGAACATAGTGTCTTATGCCTTCAGAACAAAGATAAAAGAATCATTGGTATGGTTCTGCTTTCCTTGTTATATAATGGTGCTATCAATTGTGGCCCTAGACCATGCTGCATACATAACCTTGATACAATCAACGTCTTGAAGATGAGTTTCCTAGATCTAACCTAAAAGAGATTCAAAAGTAGGGACTACAAGCCTCAAGCGAATAGAGAAATGAATTTAAACATGGCTTGTCTACATGGGAATCTAGCAACAATAAAATGGAAAGTATATATAAAACCAAAAGTTACCTATGGTTTTATACATAGATATTAAATCATGTAACCCTTCTAACATCTGTGATCTATGATCAAGACTAGTCAATGCAATTTTAACGGGTGATTAATTACTAGTCAAACATTGTTTTCCATGTTTACCTAATTTGAATTTTTGTAATTGTGTATTTATTTGTATTATGTTTACTTGGTCTAATTTTTTATTTTTGTACCTATTTTGGAGTCGGTAATTTAAAATTTTCAGCCATTGCTGGAACTCCCTCTAGACTATGTTCGATACCATGCTTTCTACTAAACTACATCAAGAATATATGACAATGCTACCTTTGCTCATAGTAGATTATCCCTTAGTGCTATATTATTTTCAACCTTCAAAATTTTGTAAGGATACTTTGTCTATTTTTACATCATAATTTTTCATATCAAGGTTAATCTCTTTGTGATATCTACACTTTTGTTTTGTGGAGTTGAAATATTCTTTACAACTTCATATTGATGTCACCAGTCCTATAGCTGAAGATATTAGTCATCAAGTATAGCTTTAATTATGATATGATTGTAGAAAGTGGAAAATACTTTTACAAATATATCAATTTACACATGCCTTTGTTAGAGTTTATTTTGAATCATTAATTGATTTTCAGTTCTCATTTTTTCAGTAGATAACGTTGTTTTTTCTTAGTTATGGTAGGAGAATCCTGAGTGGAGAATAGTTTGATAGAATAAATGTAGTTGATGCTACTATAGTCAAGCGAGTAGATAACTGATTCATATTTGATAGGGTAAGTTATATGGATATTTCATATTGTACCCATGAATAGGAACTTATGAGGAAACAATGTATATTTTCCCCAGCCTTCAAAATTTCTGAAGGATACTTTAGCTATTTTTACATCATAATTTTCCATATCAAAGATAACCTGTTTGTGATGTCTAGGCTTTTGTTTTTTGGAGTTGGAATCTTCTTTGCAGCTTCATACTGATGGTAATACTCTGATAGCTGAAGATATTGGCCATCAAGTATAACTCTAATTTTGACATGATGTAGAAAGTGGGTAGTATTTTAAGAATATATCAACTGAACCATGCCTTTCTCAACATTTATTTTCTATCATTAATTTATTTTTAGTTCTCATTTTTCGAACAAATCATGTTTTTGTCACTTATGGTAGGAAAATCCAAAGTGTAAAATTGTTTGCTAGAATAGATGTAGTTGATCCTACTATAGTGAAGCAAGTATCTAATCGACTCATCTTTGAAAGGTAAGTTATATGGATCTTGCGTATTGTCCCCATGAATAAGAACCTAAGAGGAAAAAATCTATTTTTTACAATTTTCATTTCATGAGTTTATTTTTTTGCACTTGCATGATGTTGTGTGTGGAGCATGATTGTTGAGAGGTCTTTGTTTCAGCCGGATGTATACCACAGGAGGTTTTTGTACACCCCTCCACGCGGGGGGTGAGGGAGGGACTTGTCCCTCCCGTGGGGGTCCAGGGGGGGATGATCCCCCCCGTCTTGGGGGTCCGGGGGCCAGCAGTCCCCCGGCGGGGGCTCAGGGGCATCGCCCTCGAAGCTAAAAAAAGATGTAAATTTTCGTTGTAAAAGTATAGTAATTTCTAGTCAATCTGGGTCATTCATTAGGCAGATGATCTGACGGTAGAACTTATGTTTAGTTTAGGGTTTTTTGCCCTAGAAGGCAACCCCTCTCTTTGTATGAGGGCATTGTATTTGAGGCTGTGAGATAGATGTGTATTCGTGTGTGAGCGAGAAACAAAGAGGTCAGACTGTGGGAGAAAACAGAGGATATTACAGCGGATTTGCTGTAGGTTGTGTCTCTTCATTTTGCTGGATAATGGAAAGGAAGGATTGGCTGTTCGAGGTGGACGTAGCCCAAAATGGGTGAACCATGTATATCTGTGTCTCTCTTGTTTGGTGCGTTTTCTGTGTTTATATTTCTGCAATATTTTATGTGTTCCATTGCTCCGTAATATTTAATTTTCTAACACATGATGTCTCCATTGCAACAATGGGATCTATCCAGAACATTCCTGAATAGAACTGCTTTTGATGTTGCATTTACTCGCTATCAATTGTTCATTGTCCCTGAAACAATAATTATTGCATGTCAACCTTATCTTGACTTACAACCTATTACATTGAATTTGAATAGTGAAAACAAAAAAAAAATGATTATGTTTTAAATGAGATGGCAGTTCTTATAGTGTCAACATTGTAAGTTGCCAATGTTTTGATATCTATGTAGTTTTCTGTGTTAACTCAATTTCAATGAACTTCATTGTGGTCATTGAAGAAATTATAACTAGAAATTTGAGATAATTCCAAATCATTTTCCTTAAAAACACACATTAAGTGTCATATGGAGTGAACCAGTCATGTAATATTCCTTTGTTTTTGTCATGTAATGTTTTACTATTTGTAGGCTAAATTATTAGAGTAGATGATGGGAAAACCACATGTGGTTGAAATGAAATGTTAATATAAAAATTATTATGATATAATAAATAAATTGTTTATTAATAAATGTAAGATTCAGATTGTTTCACAATGAGGCACTAGAGTCACAAGATTCTTGCAAAAAAGTTGTAAAGTCTCATTTATAAATGAGATTGAGATAAATCATCCATAGTAACGACTTCCTAAAAATCCCTAGGATGTGCTAAATAAAATTTAATGGGATAAGAGAGAGAGACCCATTAAATCACTTAGCTAGAGAAATATGCTACATGTGGGTTGAACAAAACACTGCAGGAGAGAAAAGTGGCCTTTAAAGCAAAAAAATAGAGAGAAAAGCATGGGGAAGTGGGTTGGCTTTCCCACGAAAGTGGGACACCATTAAGGAAAAATATTCTATGGAAGATAATGTATAAAAATATATTATTAAGGGATGAAAGGGGTTATTGATTCCCTAGAAAGCACATCCCATCTTCGAGGGGAACTCGAGGATTCAGTTCAATTTTGGGAGGAAAGTGACTCACGCATGTGAAGTTCCAGTTTATAAACTTGAAAGTATTATTGATTGTGCCCATTAGTTGTTCAAGTAACTTTATATTTATATACTAGATGAATTGTGAGAATTACTATGCATGTACGGGTAAAGTGGCTAGGTAGTTATGAATATGCATGTGAATAGTAAAATAAAAAATAAAATATGAATCTTTGGATACTAAATCGTTCATGAAGGAATTATACTAATATGCCTATTTCAAGGAAATATTATATGCAAAATATTGTAAAAGGGAAATTCTAAGGACGTGTTGTAGTGGCTACAATGACCCTCCAAAATTTTCCCTTAACCTATTTTGGAGCCTCCCTACCATCCTTCATAGTAGCTTTCCTTCCTTTGTCAAGTCCACAAGCTTCAATGTCTTTATTGCTCAAAGGAAGACTGTCAATCACAATTTAACCTTTTCCCTTCACAAGATGCTCACCCGGACTTGGTCCAGTTGTAGGCTAAGCAACTTCCCAGTCAAATTTGTGCAATTCTAGAGGGAAACCAACCTTTCCCTCTAGGAATTACGTAATTCCCTCTGACAGCCTGATAGTCTCCAATATTGCACAATCATGCTAGCCAACCCTCCTAGCAGGAATTACATCATTTTTCCCATCAACAGGAAATTCAACACATGATTCGCACAAATATGGGTGTTAGCCTCCTGCTGCAGCAGGTTACTCATATTTCATGATTGACATTTTTACAGACCAAATATGTCATACTTTGCATGCTGCAATTCTCCATATTTGCTAAACAATCACCAAGAAAAGAAGGCTACTCAGAGTTCATCTAGCTGCTTTCCTATTTTGAAGAGTCATTCTAGTTTTGTAGAATTTTCAGCTAAAGGGAGGTCCAAACAGCGTAATCTTGGTCCCCCTACGTTTCAATTTCCTGTTTTAGAATATAGAGAATGAAAATTTTTCCAAACAACTTAATCTTGGCAGATTCTTAGATAGGTAGAGAATCAAAGGAGCCAAACTGGTTAATCTGGGTCCTTGGAAGAAATAAGGGTAGTTTTTAGATAGGAAGGCATAAAAAGAAAAATTGAAATGCTGGGTCTACAAGTCTAAGTGCACCCAAACTAAAAGAAGAAAAAAATTTAGGTAAGTAGGCTGGGTAGGTAGTTTTGAGGTTGCAGAATCTTGATGTCTGTTCATTACCATGTTTTAAAGTATCATCTCTACTCAGGTCGCAGTCATCAAGCCTTTTTTATATGAAGGAGCTCAAACCAGGCATAACTAACTTCCCTTTCTCCATCTTCCCGAAATCATTAACTAATTTCCCCAAATAGAGGTCAAGATCTTCTTGATATCTCTTAGTTTCATCATTTTCCATGTCATTTAGCCTGGGTGAAGATCTGCTTCACTCAAGGAGGATCCATACTTTCTCTATAAGGTTCTATCTCCCCGTTGAAGCCTAAGATATCTCAAACTTAGCACTTTCTTATCATTTCCATATTAACCGCTGACATTAATATTTAACTCCCTATATTTTCCCCATCCCCTTACTAAAACCATGAAGTTAATCCCCTTATGTAAATATCCCCTTCCCCTGGTTGAAAATAACTTTAAGTACCCCCGGGAATTGCTCAGTTTATCTGAAACTTGGCAAGAACCCTCATGCTACCCCTTCAAGCCATCTTCTAAATGCAATAGACTCCTTCCAAAGTATAAAATTCCTTTTTAGGTTATTGGACACCTTCCGAGGCCTCAAAAACTCTTCAAACGCACATACTCACTCCTTCCGATCGCAATAAACCCTTTCCGATTTCCTCAACATTCTTCCGATCCTGGTGAGCCATCTCGCATCGGCATATCGCAATATTTTTACCACATAGGTGTGCCCCATTCCTTGTTTCCCGGTGCGATATCGCGATATCGGAGATCGACAGTCGCAAGCATCGCATTTCCAAAATAAATACCTTCCAGCAAAGTCAAAGAAAAGGGCGAGGCCACTCAAATCTTTCAAATCACGGTTATTGCACATTTAACTCACACCAAAACAGAACTGCAAATCCCAAAGCATAGTTATTCCAGCAGTACTGCATCGAGCCTCCAAGGGCCACATTGCACTCTTTTTGATCCAACTACCTCTGACACAGTTCAACAGATATTTACCTGCATTTAATTTTGGCACAATCTTAGGTTTAGAAAGCTCTTTTTGCAGACCTGTTTTAGGTCGATTGTAATAAATAGTTTGAGATATTTTCACTATAAAGGGAGCCCTCAATACTATATTAGGGGTGGGTTGGTTGGTTGGTCAACAAGCTATCTTTAGCTGATTTTGCTCCAGGAGAGACTCGCACTGTAATACCTGATAGTTTCTATAATCAAAGACTGCTTATGAGCTTTGGAGAATGAAGTGTTCACTGTGTTTATCGGTTGAAGAGTGATTATGGAATTATCGTGCTATTGCATAACTCAATAAGTGCTTCTTACCTGTGTTTTCCATTCATAAGTTACCATCTAAATAGCAAAAAAGAAGATTAGATTAGAATTTGTTTAAATACACTCTATGCTTAATTTCTGTTGTTTTTTTATGTCTTCCTCTGTTTAGGCATAAATATGAATTCCACATGGGTCATGTTTTCCCTAACATTAGAAATTTATCCAGGGATTCTTCATTTCCCCTAGATAAAGATCATCCTTCCCTCTGTTAAGTTGAGTGAGAGATTCTTAAGTGCCTCTCATTCCTTACATGTCATCCATCCTTTCAGATTAAAATTTGTGTCGTATGCAGCTATCCTGCTCCATATTTCTCTTATAACCAAGAAAAGGCACCGGTAATCCTAATCCATGACTCCATGCCCAATGGTTTGAAACTTATCACTTCATGAATTGCCTCTCTACCTGAAAGCATTTTCCTTCCATCCAAACACAAACAAATATCCTTGAACCAAAAACCTAGCCTAAAATCATCAACAAAGTTAAATCATTAAGAGAGAGCCCTCTCTGATTGCAGGTGGGCTAGAACCTGCAATCCAAAGATTGGTTTGTGGTTACCTTGGTCGTATCCCTACAGGAGCATAGGGACAACCTAAGTGATAACATAATGGCGACTTCACTGGGGACCTCCTCAGATAATCTCACTAAACCAGTCTGCAGCCCCACAGAGGAAGAAACTGACCTTTGAAAGCCTCGGGCGACCTGTGTTCTTAGAAAAAATTTCCAAAATAGAGAATAGAAGTTGGCTCCTAAAAATCAAACGCGTAATACACAATCAAATTCTGATCCCAATCGCCCAACTATTTTTGAAAATTCGAATTTGATCCCTAAGATCATTAGAAAACAAAAGCAAAAGGAAGACCCAACTGCTGCGAGTCCTGAAACAGTTTAGCCAAGTAGTGTTCCAACCCCTGTCAAAGTTTTATTCCGGTGAACCCCAAGTTCCCCTGGTTCATCACCCCCTTCTCCAAGCAGCTCTTCTACACCTCCATCCTATACTTCTACTACCACTACTACTCCTACCCCGGTTGTTCCTGTTATCCCAGCTGCCCTAGTTTTTCTGCTTATCCCCATCATCATGGCTAATAGATATGTGCCCTTACAGTTGCCTGCTAATCCTATGGCTATGCCTCAAGACTACCAGACAAAAATCACCTATTTCGATGGTACAAACTCCTGCACTGCCCTACAGCATATGAAGAAAATGCAGGATTATTTCGAGAGTTATGAAATTGATGATGACAGTGTAAGAATGAAGATTTTTGTCCAAAGTTTGACCGGTGATGTCAGAACCTGGTTTAGGTCACTTACACCTAATTCCATATTAAACCCTGAAGCCTTATACCAGGCATTTATTAACAGATGGGAAAAAAATAAAGATCCCCTACACATACTATCTGAGTATGATACTATCAAAAGAGGACCTTAGGAAACAGTTTTGGATTACTGTGTAAGGTTTAATAATGTTTACAATGAAATACCACAAAATTTAAGACCTCCACTTGATCCCGCTTTGTACAAATTCCCTGATGGCTTTGATGCTGAGATGGCATATCAGCTAAGGGAAAGAGCCCCTCAAAGCCTTGCAGAAATGCAAGATGTTGTTGTTAGTGTGGAAGCAAATCTAATTGCTAAAAGAAACAGAGCTAGAACTGAGAGAAGAACCACTTTCAAAGAAGAACCCCCAGCCTTCGATCAGAAGCTAGATGCTATCATCAGTGGCATCCACAGGCTGAGAGACGGAGTAGACAATGTTGAGAGGAAAACTTCATGGGAATGTCAACAGCCCAATTCCATAAGGAACCCGAACTTTAGAAAAACTCAAAACACAAACACTGGAAGGGCCAGTCCCGACCATGATATTAGGCCTCCTTTTCAAGAAAACTATGCGGAGGCATCTACATCCACTGAGCCCACAGATGGGACTCATATGAACTTGATAGATTCATAAAATGAGCAACAAATCTTTCTTAATGAAGAAGACCGACTATACCCTGATCCAAAACAATTTCACACCAAGTTGGGAGAGTCCTTCGATTTTAAACAAGGCTATGATACCGCTGTGTACGAGGCACACAAGCAATACAAATTAAGAACAAGGACCATTGATGTTCCCCCATCTAGCAGAACAAAAGATAGCAAACAACTCAACAAAAGTAAAGGAAATATCACCATCAATCAACCAGCTGACAGCTTTGTCCCAAACCCTCATCAAGTAACTGTGGAGGATGTAACAGACACACACTCTCCTATTGATTGACCTCTACCTCCCTCCTCCCCAAAAGAAGAGCTGAATATCAATCCTAAAAATCTTCTCAAAACAGAAATACCACAAACTGCCATACATCATGACATTGACATTCCAAAAGAAAACATAGAGAGTATGCCTGAAAAAGAGAAATTCGCCACTATCAACGCCAAGAACTCATTGGAAAAACCATTCAGTTTAGAAGCAGAGATTGGAAAACT
>APFE031732176.1:68517-80707 GCA_000404065.3 Pinus taeda
GCACAATTTTAGGTTTAGAAAGCTCTTTTTGCAGACCTGTTTTAGGTCAATTGTAATAAATAATTTGAGATATTTGCACTATAAAGACAACCCTGAATACTGTATTAAGGGTTGGTTGGTTGGTTGGTCAGTAAAGAAGCTATCTTTAGCTGATTTTTCTCCAGGACAGACTCGCACTGTAACACCTGATAAGTTTCTATAATCAAAGATTGCTTATGAGCTTTGGAGAATGGATTGTTCACTATGTTTACTGGCTGAAGAGTGATTATGGAATTCTCGTGCTGTTACATAACTCAATAAGTGCTTCTTACCTCTGTTTTTCCATTCATAAGTTACCATCTAAATAGCAGAAAAGAAGATTAGCTTAGGATTTGTTTAAATACACTCTATGCTCAATTTCTGCTGTTTCTTTATGTTTTCCTCTGTTTAGGCATAAATATGAATTCCACATGGCTCATGTTTGCCCTAACCTTAGATAGTTATCCATGGATTCTTCATTGCCCCTAGATAGAGATCATCTTTCCCTCTGTTAAGCTGAGTGAGAGATTCTTAAGTGCCTCTCATTCCTTACATATCATTCATCCTTTTAGTCTGAACATTGTGTTATGAGCAGCTATCCTGCTTCATATTTCTCTTATGACCAAGAAAACACACTGATAATCCTAACCCATGACTCCATGCCCAATGGTTTGAAACTTATCACTTCATGAATTGCCTCTCTGCCTAAAAGCATTTTCCTTCCATCCAAACACAAAAAAAAACAAAAAACCCCTGAGCCAAAAGTTAGCCTAAAATCATCAACAAAGTTGAATCATTAAGAGAGAGCCCTCTCTAATTGTAGGTGGGCTAGAACCTGCAATCTAAAGATTGGTTTGTGGTTACCTCGGCCGTATCCCTACAGGAGCCTAGGGACAACCTGAGTGATAACAAAAGGCTCAAAAAATCAGGTCTATAACAAGGGGGTTAACCACCCGGTCCATACCTTAATGCAACTCCTTTCCCATTTGGAATAGTGGATCTGACTGGGGATGATGGGACCAGTTTCCCAATATGTTTATGACGGGTGTACTAGTGGGATGATGTTTTTCTTTTTTGGGTTTTATGGATTGAATGCTTATTCTAAATCTAACTTGTCTTCTAACTATTATATGCAATCTATTGTAATCAAAGAAAGCATCTAACTTTAAACTATCCCAGGAGTAACATTCACTTATGCGATCTAAAATAATTTCTAACAACAATTGATAATGAAAATCATTCAATCACCACGAGAAAAGAATCCATTAGAAATGATTATTTCATATAAAAAGTTATCTAAAACAATTATGAGAAATATATCACATAAGAGTGATTCATATATTTAGCATAAAAAGTAAGTTATCAGCATACAGAAGTGCAATAGTGACAACTAAACATTCAAACTTTCATATATAAATAACTAAAAATGATTTATCGCTGGACACATAATTAAAAAGTATTAGGAGATAAAAATACAATTTGTAATATGTTCTACTCATGAGCTGCAACAATATAGATCTATCTTCAAATAACTTAACACCCACTAAGAGTACAAAAGTGCATTTCAGTAGCAGATATCAAACTCATATAAAAATAAATCTTGTTCCATTCATTTTATCAAAACCTCCTCAGTGGGGGGCAAGATGCACATTCTGAAGAATTTTTTTTGATAAAACTCTGGACCCCTCTATAAATGCATGAGAGGGGTTTAAATACTACTCTAATGAAATCTAAAAATAAATATTACAAAAATAGATCAGGAGGTAAATTAAACGACCTGCCTCACTTTAAGCAAAAATAAACTAAAAAAAAACAAATTGTATCTATGATAAATCCCGCATCTGATCCTTTAGATTGCAAATATCTAGCATCGGTTTCAAGAGCATTGGTTGGCCGACTTTAGCTTTTAACTGTCCTGCAAATACGGCATTGGCAAGATCTAGCACTATCTTCTCGACAGAACTTATGAGACATTTCAGGGTCATCCATTGGCTATGTAGCTTTACTAGGTACTACCAATATGTGTCCTAGTTTAAACTGTTTACCTGTTTAATCACTTTTGCCTTTTGTTATGTTGTTTGTTTCCACTTTGTTTGAAGCTATTTTGCCTTTGGAAGGAATCCTAGGGTAGTCTATGATATCAAATTGGCCTTGTGCAGATTTTCATTTATGCACTCAATGACATTGTTCACTGCTGCCACTGCCTCTTCCATTGCTTGTTCTTCTTCTTTAAGCCGGGAATCCCATTTCGCAGATAAAATATCTTTGTGTGATTCATTGATTCTGGGAAATTCTGCTCTTTTCCCTTCTTCGGATCTCTGCCAGTTCAGGAAGTTTGAAACCTTCTTAAAAATTGGATCATAATCAAGTCGTAAATCTACGACTTGATTTGTAATATTATTGCTCATTTCACAATGGGAATTCCATTGTGATATCTTATGGAAAAGTAGTTCTTCTTGTTGCAAGAGCTGGGAATTAAGAGCAAGTGTTTTTGCAATAAAACTCCCCAATTTTGGGATCATCCTTATGTAGTTCTATCATACCTCACAACTGCTCTTCCTTATTAGCCAAACTGCTTTGATGATCCAATTGCATCTGCTGGAAGTCTTTGCTGGAGTTTTGCTAACTGTGTTTCTGTTTCTTGATTGATGTTGACTTGTTGTAGTTGTTGTTCCAAAAACAAAATCCTATCCTCTTTCTCTTTAAGTAGTAATTGAACCTCTGTTTCTTTATCAATTGTTGCCGAAGCGTATGCTCCTATGATCTGAGAGAGCCTAGTTATATTTACTGATGGGTCTATAGTGGGGTCTTTCCAAAGAACATCCAAAGGTTCATCCTCTAGAGCGAGCATGACATCTAGATTCCTTTTCTTTCTTTACCTTCTGACGATAGCCTTATGTTGAGGGCTATAAAATATGTCTAGAGGAGGAATTTCCTCTATCCTTAGTACAATTTCAGATGACGTAGCAACAAGAATATGGTCTGTTTCTTGAGTATTGATATCCCCTTCTATCACCATTTCTATGGCTGTCTCTTTTGGGTTTGTTAGTGGCTTTACGCTCTATTCTTCAGTGTTTATTAACTTATCAAAATTCTGCCATTCTCCTTCTAGATCCATTACAATTGGCTTTGTTGGCTTTGTAAGGGGAGTGGGAACTTTAGCTTGTTTTGGGGATAGAGCTTGCTGGTCAGGATTTTCTGTAGATTGAGCAGTGTCTTTAATTGACCCCTCACTTCTGCTGTGTTCACTCTTGGACTGATCATTGGACTTTTCAGCTGATTCTTTTTTAGAACTAGTTTTAGACTTCTCTTTTGAACTTCCACTTATGCTAACACTGGGAGTAGGCTCCCTTATTGGTTCGATGAGAAATTGGTTCAGTGGGACCTTTGATAGCCTTTGTTTTTTGTAATTTTCAAAATTTTGGAGTTTTTCTTGGTCAAACTGAATTCGTGCCATATGTAGAACTTCTCTGAAAGTGTTCTTCTACATAAAGACATCGTCAAAGGGATCTTCTTCATTGGAAAACACTTTTATTTTAACCATTGTAGTAAAATCACTTACAACACCAAAGGGATCATATTGCCTCCCCGAGAACTTTGGTAGTTGTAAACATAACATATTATCAACTTCTTTGAAAGCATGACCTAAGTCATGCAATGCAAAAGCTACGCATATTACAGGAAATTGGGGCCAAATGGCCTTCTTAGAATCTTTCAGTACCTTGCTCATTCCCCCCACACCACAGGTCTGAGAGGCTATTTCCTTGGCCATTAGTTTGTCGGGGACGTAAAAAGGTAGCACATGGGGTGAACAAATGCTACCAAACACTCTGATATACGTGAACAACACTTCCCCAAACCATCTTGCCATAGGGATAATGTCCACTTTAGCCTCTGGGGAAAACCTTGGGGCATCTGAGTTGTAGAGCATTTTATGTATAGCGAGAATAACTCCATGACAAATCTTGAAGAAATGTGGGATGAAATTGGATTCCCATATTACTTTGTGATAAAATTGAATGGGAAGTGGATTTTTTACCATCCAGTTCCATCCCATAATAGGGAAATTGGAAACAAAACAAATAGCATCCATGACATAGGCGTTCAAAAAGAATGGAGGGTAAACCCTTGAAGTAAAGCTTCTTTTAGTTATGTATCCTAAAATTGCAGTGGCTAAATTATCCGATAGAATTTGGGCCCAATCCATTATGGTGGCATTGGTAGCTGCATCCAATAGAGGTAACCATTCTGATGAAAACTTGTTGATGTATGGTCTCCCAAATAGTCTACATAACATTGCAGTGAAAAAATAGTAAGGAGAAGAAAGAGAGCCAGTGGCATACATACTATATTTATCCTTCTTCAATCTTTCCTCGTTGTTTGACCAGTGCTTTGTGCATTCTGCCAAGTCTTCATTCTCCTTGGTGAACTTTTCTACAAATTACTTGTTGTAGCTAGCCTGGGGTTTTGGCAAGTGGTACATACGCCTCAAATTGTTTGGAGTGAATGACTTCATGACTTGCCGACTGGCCATCTTGAACTCTCTATTAGAAATGTTTGTGTGATCTATAATCCATTTCACCATATCAGTGTAGGGGAGTATCTTTGGCCTCGCAGCAATGCGATGTAGATATGAGCATGCAAGTTTAGTTAGGGATGCTTTAGAAGAGCCGCGTCCATCTGCTGTAACTGTAACTTTCATAATTCTTGGGTTTTCCTCTTCTAACAACTGGTACATAGATTCTTAGGTAGATATCCCTGTGTCCCTACTACAAGTGGTGTCTATGAATAATGGGGTCATTTATGTCTTCTCAGACATAGGAGCCTTGCTTTTCTTCCCCATTTCTTCGTATATTACATTATGGGTATTCTTCCTAAAAGTTCCAAGTAAAGAGCAAAGATATGATAAAGATGATAGTGAATACAAGAAAAATCAATAGAAAGACGAAAATAAGGTGACGGGAAAGCTTTAATTCTAAATCATATCAAAAGATATCAACTTGCATCAAATGGTCCCTTACCCTGATCCGAATCGTTTTTAATAAATGACCACTAATGAACCGTTAAGCTAAACTTTAATGTTCATAACTTTTCATCGAAGGCCGAAAATCACTGTCCTAGAAATCTAAGCCCTTTGATTTGCGATAAAAGAGATTTTGCGATTTGCTTCACAATATTGCAGATCGTAGTATCGCAAAACATATTATCGTTAAAAAACCATCGTTACGTTGGGCTGCTGCGATATGCGATCTACAAGAGGCTATCGCATTTCATGATATTCAGTTGTGTTACATAAAGTAACGCTGCAGTATTAAAATTTGTGATGCGATGAGGTTATAAGCTTTGTGATCTCGCATTCTTGTGGATCGCACTTTTAAGGGTTGGAATTTATAAGGGATGCCCGTTGTGACCTTTTGCAATGCGATAATAATTGTTTTAAAGCGGGGTTTTCAAGCTCTCCTTAATGTTTGAGACTTTCCGTTATAAATATTTTCTTAGGCTTTATGGTCCTGTAGCGCGTTTTATAAGGAAACCCATAGTTTGTGATATTTTATGTGTTTGGAGTATGAAAAGGTAAATTTACATGTTTTAGCAAGTTCCACTTTGATATCTTGTTTTATTCTAAAAAACAAAATTCAACATTAAATGTTAAGATTTGATTTTTTGGAAGGGTCCCCATTTATTAATGTTATTACTAACACTAATAAGAAGGGTGGTTGTTGATAGTCACAACACTTCTTAACTTGCTTATCTTTCTCATCCATAGAATTCATTTGTGCTTGAGTTTCCTTAGGATTAGCAAGTTATTCAGCTAACTTCTCCATCGGTAACCTTTTAGCAGTTGCCTTTATGAGTGGCTTTCTTGGCAGTGGAATCTCCACTACCTCTGGCGAGAACTGTAGTTTTTCACCCTTCTTCTTTGGTGATTGCTCAACTCTAGATGACAATATTTTATTGACGAAACTCTTTAGGGGTAAAGAAGTAGCCTAAGTGGTGGATGAAGGAGTATCCCTGTGGCTTGATAGAATTCCTACTGATTTCACTGTAAACTTGGATGAGGTTAGAAAATCCTCCCATACCTATCAACCATGCCCTTCATTCTTAATCCCTCATCCATCTTGCCTAAACTCCTGAAGAGGAAAAAGAGTAAGTTTAGGGTATTTTTACCTGAGAAATGCATGAGGATCTTGAAGTGATATTGATAGATCCTGGTGAATCTTCCTTCATATGTGAAGTAATTCTGAATTACTTTTAGAAGCCTTTTGTATTGTTCCAATAAATAGTCACTAGGCACTACAACACCAAAATCTTGGTTTTTATACTCTAGTTTCATGAAATCCTTATAATGCTCCAACTCCAAAGGCATTCCTTTGAACCATTTCCCCCCATCTAAAGGTATTTATGTAGCTAATGCTATAGTGGCTTATAATACAATGAATTTCAATTTACCAGCTTTTACTTCATCTCCATCAAAATTTAGGGCAAATTCTTTGGTCACCTCCACATTATACCCATGTATCCTTTCACAAAATCTGACACAACCTGTTTGCTCAAAGGATTCCCTGATGGCAGGGTCTGAGTTGATAAGTGAGAGATCTTGTGGTTCAAACCTCATAATCTCTCCTCCCTTTGTCTTCCTTTTCTCTTATGGAGTGGCCATTGCTAAAAACACTATTACAAAGATACGAAATCTTGGCTAGGGTTTTATTTTTTATCATAGTTCGGACCTTAAGACAAATTTCAAATGTTTTTCAAACCGTAAAATACTAAAACAATACAGAGAGGTCACAATTTCTGACTCTTGATGAAAACATATGAAAATACTCTATTTTGGCCCATGCATAGCGCCTCAAACACAACAATAGCCAAAAAATTCTTCAAATGAGAAAAAAAACAAGCTCAAGACACTTCTAAACTCTTTGGAACCACTTATAATTTCAAATTGATTTAAATGAAATTGACACACCAAAAACTGCAAGTTTTCAAGATAGAAAAACATGTGGAAGTGAGCATTATTTTTGTGCACAACACTTGTTATGCACAACACTCAGGAAATGAGAGGAAAAGAGTAAAAAGAATGATCATCTCACCTTCTAATAAAAACAAGAAATTCTGATAATTTAACACAAACTCTCTTATGTAGAAAAAGCAGGGTGTAGAGGTTATCTAGTTGATCCAAAATGATGAAAATTAGGAGACTATGTGCATGCGCAACGTGCGCAACACTATGTAAATAGGAAAATGGGGCTTTAAGCTTAGTTTTTAGCTAAAAAATTGGTAAATTTATTTCAAATTATGATAGAATAAAATCCCCAAATCATCACACAGACATGGAACCTGCATTTAATGTAGAAAAACCTATTCTTTGATATGTGTGCAATGTTTCCCTACAATATGTGCATAGAGACAAATTGATCATTTTTAAAATCTCCTAGAGATGAATTGTATGTGAAATCTAAAGGTTGAAGGATAAACTTGCATGTAATTTTGATGGCTTTGTAAGGGAATATACTTCCCCTTAGGAAATGATGGTACTTTAGGAATATAAAAGGTTAAGCACAACAAAATGCCAAATTTAGTAATGATTGTTTCACATCTACTGATGTCACCCACCACTAATTGTTCTTTACAACTAATTAAAATGACTCTAAACTAACTCTTATGAAAATGACCCCCCAACTAACATATGATGAGAAAATTCCTCATGACATGACCCCTTTAACTTCCATAAAGACTCTTTATCTCCATGACTTCAAATTTCAAATGATGACCCCTTAGGGACCTAACAATTCAAATCAAGTCTAATAGACCTCTTTTGACACACATATTTACAATGACTTGACCAATTTGAGACTTTTGTACAAGGACCATTTATACTATGATACTTGGTGAATTCATAGGATAAATATTGAAAATATACCCCCAAAATGAATAATTAGACAAACACGCTTTGATCACTGTATTAGAGGACCCTAACATGATCTGTGCCATGTCATTCTAATGATTTAATATCAATGAGATCATCTTGGTATCCCTTATAAATCATCGAGGTAATTCCTCTATGACATGTGGATGGCACTACTCATTCAGCGAAATCCAACAACTTTGAGCTTCCCTCTTCCACAAATGGTCATGACACTTGATCACATGGCTAGAATGGGAACTCACCTCTTGTCCCCTGGTAATTGGAATTTAGCCCCCGCAACATACATAACATGTTTTGTGCCTTTTACCTTCCCTTAGTGGTTGGTCAAGATGCTCACACACATGGCATATGATGGTTCAATGGTTGGGCCCTTAATGCCTTAAGGCCTAGACACCATTCAATTAAATACGATTATATTATATATTTATTCTTCTTATTTATATATATTATATTTATCTTATATAACTATGTGCATGTGTATTTAAACCACTATCCTTCCTAACCTTGATAGTAATAAAACTAGGCCTGATAGCCAACCTTATAACTGCATAAAAGAAAGTTGGTAGAGATCTATCCATCCATTATAGTTAGGCCCATTGGGCTAGACAAGATGATGTAAATTGAACTTTCACATATGCACCACAATCAAGTCAGATCCATGGTTGTGGTACTTTGTAATTCCGACTACAACGATACCAAACCTATTTAAAAATAAACTCTAAAATTCCCCATCATGGCTATCGACGATTCCATGCATAATGCATTATCTCATTAATTAATCATAAGGTAAAGAAAACAAAATTCAATTTCATACACAACGATCCATGTTAACTCATAATACAATGTAGATAGTCCCTTAACAGTAAGAATCTGCAATGTTCAACCATCGATATCCTTAATTAAATATAACAAATAAATCAAGGACTCTCGCACAAATCACACCAGAATAGTTGAGTCCTTAACAAACATTAGAAATCGTGTAGTTAACCAATAGTATATCAATAGTTACAGTGATCTCTAGATATGTCATACCATGAGAATAATCATATAAATGTATCAACATATCAGATGACATATTCCTCATGCATGAAGGAAATCACATTCCCCACTATAACACAAGCATTAGAACAACACATTGAATTAATACTAATAGAGGCCTTAAGCCAACAAATCATAAATAGGATTAACATTCAAAGTACAATGCTTGATTCTACCATTATCTTAGAAAATGTGCTTAGCAATTGATATTGGGACTTCAACTCTCTGCCCAACATTATACACACTATATCTAATCCTTTCTAGTAGTATTCACCCCAATCCATATTATATAGCTTGAGGATGAGTGATCAAGTGATTAAACCAATTCTTACAACTGAAATACGAACTCTAAAGGACCATCCACCTCAACCCACTAGCTACCCATGAGGTCAATATCTCACAAAGAATCCCAAGGTCCATCCCCTCCACCCTTCAATTGCTTCAATGAGAATTTTAGTTGTACCATTATAGGTTAAAACAATCAAATATAGAGGCTCATACCTCGATACTCATATCATCAAGAGAATTAAGAGGATTATACCTCCACCATAAAATAAAAAAGGGAGTGTAGAGGATTATAAATCCACCCTCAAATAAGAAAGGGAATCTAGAGGCTTATACCTCCACCCTCAATTTAGCAAGGGAATCTAAAGCCTTATACCTCCACCCTCACACGAGAAAGGGAATCTATAGGCTTATGCCACCACCCTCAAATCATCGAGGGAGTCCAAAGGATTATATCTCCACCCTCAGACAAGAAACAGAGTCCAGAGGCTATAACTCCACCCTTAATTCAACAAGGGAGTTCAAAGGCTTATGCCTCCACCCTCAAATCAATAATGGAGTCCAAAGGCTTATACCTCCACCCTCAAATCAACAAGGGAGTTAATAGGATTATACCTCAACCCTCAATTCATCAAAGGATTTTAAATGCATATAGCTCCACCCTCAAACTAGAAAGGGAGTCTAGAGATCACTGTAAAGACCAAGAAAACAAGCAAACGAGGATAAATAACTCTCCTTTCAGTAGTAGAAGGAACATTCCTCCACCCAAGACGTCAAGGGAATCCAAAGAAAGTCAGCTTCGCCCTCCAATATTATAGGGAATCTAGAGACATTGTCCTCATCTAAGGGAAATTCTTCCACCTCCCAATGCTCAACCAAATGATGGCTCTACTCCCTGCATTATGATCGTAGCAAAGCTATTTCTACTCCATTCCTTTTTGTGCAATGTATTTTCTTCCTCTATTGTGATATCAATTCTTATTTGTATTTCCTTAAGATTTTATTCTCTTTTCGTGTTCTAATGTTCTCTCTTGAATTTTATATTTTTCTATGTATACCCATAGTCTCTCCTCAATGTGTGAGAAAGAAAATTCATTTTCCATAATGTTGTCCTCCCTCGTGCAAGGATTGTGGTGATCTCTCCTCCATTACATAGTTGCAACCATTTTTGGTTGCATGGGTATACATTCCTTGTCACCTTCTTCCAGCTCTGTCATGGTGGTTTTGACTTCACGTGGTCATTTTTATGTTGTTCTATCAACTCCTCCTTCCACTTCATGTTTGTTTACTTTAGGCTATCCTAGCTACCAGTGTAGCCCATCCTCCTTAAATTTTTTATCCTCTCTTCGTTGTGGATTTATCCAAAGTATGCATGTATATTTTCTACTTCTTTCCCGCTCAATTAATTTATAAAACTATACCATTTAAGGAACACATTTCATCCTTCCATGGCTATCATGGAACCATTGAAGGTTCCTTCAAATCCCAAGAAATATCCTTCCCAAAACTCTGCAATCTATGTCCCAATTCTTAGGCATTTTAATTATAATAAAAATATATGATGTATTTGCAATGAAGGGGAAGTTAGTGTGTGGCTATCACAAGCCCCTCCCCCTTGGAGGGACATTTTCCTCAGTATTCTATAATTGAACACAAAATAAAACATGCTTTAAATCCAAGCACAATTGATTTTGAGCCTTCTATACACAACTCTATACAATATTTACAAAATTTACTTACATTTTCCTCAACTAGCAAACAAAAAAGGATATGAACATCTGGTGAACCATTTACCACATGGCTTCCTTGAGCCTAAAGTGCCTCCACTGCACATTGACTTGCTCTATTGGTTGATTCTATAGTGTGAGTTTCCTTCGATCTAAGAGAGGTTTGGCTTGGAAATCTCTCTCTCCAGTTCTAAATGTAACATAGACCAATCAATTACATGATTACCATATTGTACATATATTTTAAGAAATGAAACATGAAAGACATCATGAAATTTCATTGATGGTGGAAAGTCTAGCCTATAAGATATTGTCCCTATTCTTTCAAGAACTTTAAATGGCACAAAACCATGGTGCCAATGTGGCACATGACAAAAATTTCAAGGAGCTATTATTGGGTCTAACTCATAGTTAAACATGTGCCCAACTTGGAATGCCTTGTGAACTCCATGTTGGTCTACATAACTCTTTTCCCTATCTTATACCACCTATAAATTACTTTAATGGTTTTCATTTCTTGTTCCATTTCCTTTAACATATCAAGCCCAATACAGATCCTATTCATTAAATCACCCCAACTAATGGGAGTATTACAAATTCTCCCATAACGTACTTAAAATGGGATCATGTTCAATGATTCATGATACCCATTGTTATATGTGAATTATACAAGTGGAATATATGCTTCCCACTTCCTTGGTTGGTGCATTACATATATTCTTAGCTTTTTCTCATGATTTTTATTTTTCTTCTCTGTTTTCCCATCTGTCTGAGAATGACAAGTTCTACTAAAGGCCAAATCTATTATGAAGCTTGCAAAAGTTCTTTCCAAAACTTTTAAGTAAATTCACCATCTCTATCTGAGATGATTTTCTTGGGAACTCCATGCAATCTCAAAATTTCCTTTATGAAAATTTTACCCACATCACTAGATGAATTTATAGACTTAACAACTACAAAGAAACCCATTTTTTTTCAGTTTTTCAAACATTACCATGATTTCATCATGACGTTTATAATCCCCGGCAGCTATTATAAAAAAATGATCATCTAATCATAATTTACTAGATGAATCGAAGTACACCATGTAGGGCCAGTTTTACCACAGTAAAATTGCCTTCACTGTGAGAAATTACTTAATAAACCCACATTTGTTAAGTCATTTATAATTAAAAACCATGAAGAATAATTAAAT
>APFE031732176.1:81869-139825 GCA_000404065.3 Pinus taeda
ATTATTATCATTGTCGCACAACATCTTCTTTTTCATTTGAGTTCTCATTGAGCTCAAACATTTTGTTTGCTGGGTTTTACACATTATAGAGGATATAGACTCCACAAAAGCTGAAAATATTGAGGATAGCCATTAACCCATCCGATAGAGGGGGATTGGTAGCATTATTTGTTCCCTTCACAAGTGATGTTTAATAAAATATATTCTTTATATATCTGGTTTCCATTGGATTATTGGAGTTATTTGCGCTTATTTTACTATTCCATTATGTTGTTTAACTATTTTTGTTGCATAGATCAGGCCTTTGGTAGGTTTTGTTTCTATCATTTGTTGCAGATCTACATTGTTTAAAAACCATTTTTATTTTTATGGTTGTTTGTCATGCACAGCCTAAAGTAGTTTCTTTTTGTACATCTTCAAGAAGAATTCAACATAACAAATTGGTGACTCTAATGTGTTTTTAATTATGATTCAGAAACTTGGGTGAGCTTCAATTTTCAGCTTAGGGTTTTTCTTTTTCAGTCTCTTAATGTTGTTTACTAGCATTCTAACCCTAGATCAGTCAAATTTCTAACTTTCGTAAGTTTTTTGGTCACTTCTACAAGTCACAAGAACGAACCGCAATAGAGAAGACACATTTTTCCAAGACCTACCGCCTGGGAACTGAGGAGAAGAACTCACACTTTTCTTCCCCAAAAGTGTGATCTAGATGTCTAGAATGCACTTTCTGGCCCAAAAAGTGCGATATCCCCCTAAAAAAGTCACTACCTGCGATTTTAGGGTTTCTGGAATTTTTCTGATCTGTTTATGTGTTTTGTCGAAAGTTTTCTGTTGGGTTGGTTGACCACTTTCTTAGCCTGCTTAGGCCTTGATCTACATCGTTTCGCTCATTGAAGTGGAATTTATCCCCTTAGGGATTCTAGTACACTTCCACCTTTATAGGAGGAGTTTAACCGAGTAATAATTCTGAGCTTTTGTAGAGATTTTAGCCATATTTTCTAGATCTATACATTACTTTTTCAAATATTTAGAGAGGGGTTGGTTCCATCCAAAGTTCCCTCTTGAGCCTTGTTTGGAAATTTTCCTTAGGGTACCACTACTTTCCCTAGGTTTCACACCCATCACCCTATCTTTTGCAATGATTTCCTCACTAATTGTTTGTTGTTGCTGCACCACTTCCCAGTTGCATAGTGTCATTTGATCCCAGTCACAATGATGCTTAGATCTCTTGGCATGTTTTGCATGTTTTCAGTCGATTTCGCCACCAACCAGCACAGTGTTTACAAACCCAGTTTGGGAGCAGTTTAGATAGTTGATTTTTTGTTTATTTTATGTTTTTAATTTTATTTTATTTAAAAATCTTTTTCTTTTTTCAAACACGATCTCAACTTAATTAATAAACAAACTTGCACTCACAAGCACACCTTAAGAGAAGCACACTTGGTTTACACTACCAAGCCAAGACTTAACTTAATTAAGTTATCTACCAACTCAGAGACAAAGACATTTTGTTTATCTCCCTTCACCATTTCCATGTCACTTGTGTCTTACAACCATTGCGTCACAAAGGTGTTTGTCATGGAGAATCTTAGGCCTTCATCCCCAACTTCCTCTTAGACATATTACTCCTCCTCATAGGGTTCAAGTTAATCTTCCCCTGAGTCCCCATACTGACTCTTCTTCTTGTTCATCTGATTCCTCATCTGATTTCGAGCCTCCTTCACCACATATCGTCATCATGTCACAATCCACTACAGGTGTAGGAAACCAACTTGGTTTTGGCTCCGATTCTACCCCGGTAGTCACATCTGGTGGAATCATTACAAAAACCATTCTGGAAGCTCTAATGTTATCTTTCATGGCTGGGTTAAGCCTCCCATATTTTAGCTAGTTGATTAATGACCCTATACACCACGATGCTAGTTGGCCAGCTATGTCGACTAAGCTTCCCTAAGACATTCCTAAGTTTAAAGATAATTATGGAAAGAACCCCACCAATCACGTATGATCCTTCCATATGTGGTATTCATCAAATCCATCACTGATGATCCCATTCATCTTCGGTTGTTCCAACGCACGCTCACTGGAGATGCTACGAGGTGGTATGTTGACCAACTTGCCACCTCTCATTCCACTTTCGCGACACTTGCTAAAGTGCTCCTCTCATATTTTCAGTTACCTCTCTGATACGATATTGGTACGGAACTCTTGGATGCATTTCATTAGTCCTATTCCACTCATCTTTCCAATCATGTCCATGAATGGAATAGAAGGAGTAGCATGTGTGCTCTGCCCTTTGATGACCATGTCTACCTTGATTGGTTTCTTAGGACTCCTTTCGCGCATATTGCCAAATATTTTGTGTATCACTTTCCTCAGACAGAGGAGGAGGCTCTCCAGAATGCTCTCTGATATGACTTGATTTATGTTCAATCCAGTTATGTCTATACTATTATACCAGACCTCCCTCGTCTTGGTGGTGCCAATGTACCGAGGGCATCTCACACTTCTAACGATATCATTGGAGCTATTTCACATCCTTCACCATATATGCAACAGAGTTATGTTTATCCTCAGGGGGGCACCAATTCCTCTAACACTTATACCCCTCCTGCCAGCAACGTGTATTCAAGACAAAGCATATATTATGTATTCACCCAATCACATTAGGAGATGGCACAACTAGCTAGTACTCAACCTATCCACAAAAAGCCCCCTCACCATCTTACATCTATGCATAGCTAGGTGCCCCAGCCCCTTAGGCATTAGCATCGCAGCCTCCCATGCATCCTCAACCCCAGAAACCACCACCCCCTCAAGGTAAATTGTATGCACAGTAGATAGCGACCAATCCAAAAAATTCAAAGAAAAAGAATAAGAGGAAGGGTAACAAGGGTAACCAGGGTAACCGAGGTAATCAACTTAATCAATGCCAAGGGAACCATACTAACACCAAAAACCAGCAACAAGGCGACCAACCCAAGAAAAACAATCATATTCGTATGAACAAGCCTTGCACATGTTTTGGTGTACATGGGCATTATACTCATGAGTGCCCCCTCTTACCCCTGATGCACCAAATGTGGGAAGCTTAAGTAGCTTCTAGAGGTCAACCACCCATGCAATAACTGCCTGAGAATCTTGTGCCATCTCAACCGTCGTTGTACAGAAAACATTTCCCTCAGTATGGATTTGTTGTTGCTCAACGTCAGCAAGTTCAAGAAACCCTCCCCCCCACCTTTTTGTCCTGGTGACTACTACATCCTCATGATGAATTAGGACAAGGTCAATACCTCCAATATCAACTTGAAAACTCAGTTGCATTAATATAACAAGCCATTGCCTTCATCCGCAATTGAGACCAAAACCAAAGAATCAATTGTGCCTCATACAGCATCAAATGGTCCTTTATAGATATCTCTACCTAAAGTTGAGTAAATTCCTAAGATCCCCAAGGGTCCATTACGCTGTAATGTGGCTTCTAACCGAGCTTCTCACATATACAATATAGTAGATGACTTAGCACAATCACCCGTTGCCATGTCAAAGCTGGAAGTCCTCCAGTCATGCCTATCTCAAAATAAAGTTCTACTAACTACTTTTGGCTTAGTAGTTCCTTCATATGATATTTTGATTGTGTTTCCCATTGATATGTCACAACATCCTCTATTACCTCCATTCATTTCTTTTTGATGCCAGTCTGAGTCCGTAATGCCATCATCTCCCAATGAATTATCGACGAAGGAGCATCCACCTGCGTGATGTATGCTTTTTTTGGAAGCAACTCAAGTCACTTCAACTATCCCCATGAACCATCACTTTGCATGCTTGGGATGGTCACTCCTCCCAGCCTCTTGGCATGTATTGCAATTGTCCAGTGACTCTCATGGGTAAGACTGTACATGTAAACATCAAGGTTATTAATGCCCCTCTAGATTACAACATTCTCTTGGCTCATAGTTACACTTATTCCATGTCATCCATTGTGTCTACGGTTTTATGCAAGATGTGCTTCCCCCATGAAGCGAATATCATCACTATCGATAAGTTGACATACTACAAGTCATCATCCTTGACCTCCCTAGAGTCCATTAGCTCATTAATGTTAGACAAGCAGTCTTCCACCCCTCTCATCGATGTTTCACCCAAAGTCTACAAAGCTTCCTCATTGTTGGGTGCTTTCCTTGTCCTCCCTGTCCCATCTCTGAGCCTAGCTCTTTGAGTGTTTACATGTTACAAGCGTCACAGGCTGCTCAAAAGTAGTTTGGTACTTATGATCAACAACTAGCTCCTCAACACCGTGTTGTTACCATCTCATTCGATCCATCTGGATCCACCCCCCTAAGAGCTCCTCCTTTTGTGGGTGCCTCTCCTTTGTTCCCACCCGGAACTATTCCTCCACTTCTTAACCATCCAAGAGTTGTTTCGCTGGGGCATTATCTTGCATGATAGATACCTTTTTTGTTTCCTCCTCCTGGAATATTTTTGTTCCTTGTCATGGCTTTGTTGACTCTCCCTAATATTAATTTGGGGATCCTAGTGTGGTACATTGGTCCCCTAGTGAGCACTCTTCCTGGTTGGATCAGATATCATGCTTTGACCCTAGTTCAACCAGTCCCTACTACCCTTGTCAGTGTTCCAATTCCACTGCAATGTCAACAAGAACCCACTCCTATTACAAAAGCATCCAGACAGGGGGGCAAAGCCAAGAAGAAGGAACCTAAGGACAAGGATCCCCAAGCACCTCTAGTTTCCAAGGCTCCAAAGCTGACACCTTCATGCGCTTTCTGAATTTTGTTGGGCATGCCACTAATAGCTGGCTATAATTCCTTGTCTCCAACCTTTGGTTCATAATTTACCTTGCCAGGACTAGCCAAGAAACTCAAAACATTGCACACAAATCACCCTTTCTGGCTTGTACGATCATTATGGTCACAATTCACATTATTTCCCTTGTCTTGACAATTTTTTTTTGTTGCGTTCAAGTGCTTTGCAACTTCGAGGCCACTCGTAGTGGATCACCTACTCCTCTACCTATGGATTCTAGTACCACTAGTACGCTAGAATAGGGGGACTCTGGTCCCACCATCGTGATCCTTCCCACCAATGTCAAGATGATAGAATCCATGGTCCATATCCTTTACCTATCATCATCCTTGAGTTCCTTGCAGGAAAACCTCTCTGAGGTTTCTGTGCCCGCTTCTATCGAACCTCTTTCATTGGAAACCCAGGTCTCAACATCGGTAGATTTCCCCTCTACTAGCTCGTCGTATACCATTTCAGATGATGCTTATGTGAACTTTCTTTCTTATGATGATGCAGCAGGTACTGCCGCCGCATCATGTACTCAATCTTCCTCCCATCCACCCATCTTCCCTTTTATGAGGACATCATGGAAGTCATGACTACTCCTCCTTCTAGGTGGTATTATTTCCACCTTTTCATACCAGATCAGTGCCCTCCATCACATATGCTTGCAAATAGTATCCCATGCTTGGGAGCATGATGGTTTTCCACTGGCCATGTTCTCAATTGATTAACATAAGTCTCGACCTATATCCCACTGAATCTAGGTATGGTCGATTATCCTCCCATTCCTTGGATATTTTGTCCTACCAACGTTTCTGCTGAGCCATATTCACATCACATATCGTAGATGTTTGATACCATATGTTCAAATATTGTACTCTATATCCACATACTCCCCATGTTTGACTTAGTAGGTGAGAATTATTCTAGACCTCCTCTAGTATTTCATTCTCATTTTCCTATTCCCTTAATTCTTCACCAGGAACCATCATTAGAAGAAGCATTAAGGCCATATTTAGATGAGTAATACCACCTACATGAAAGTCCCTAATCCTGATTTTGATGATTCATTGTCCGCTATGATATCCACAAGATTTAGGGCCTTTTCCTCCTCTCCAAAATTCACCACAAATCACTTAGCAAATGAATTCAAATTGGAGGGAAAATATACTTTTATGAAACAACTGACAATTTTTTTGTCACCCATTTCGATCAACACCATTAAAAATCTCTCATTGAGTACTACAATGGGTCTTTCTTAGTTTTTGATGATTTGAAACTTCACCTGGAAGCCATCTTTCCAAGAAGGGTCACTTCATTGCCTTTTAAAATCAAATTTCTTCATAAGCAATGCTTGTAGTTTGGGGACCACCTAACCCTCGCTTGGCACTTTTTGTCTCACGTGTCGATCTTCATCATTGGAAATGATTAGTTTCTCATGTTTTCATGGTCCCCACTACGCCTATTCTGCATGGCAGCATCTGTGATGAGTCATCTTTGCATCCATGGATTTTGTTTCACATCCCATTGTATCATGTCACAATATTCCATCCATATTTGCATACCATTCATCTCGCGTTTCCCATTTTGGCCTTCAATCATATTGTCCTCCATCCCCTCTGAAGTTGAGTTAGTCGTTTTCAGGTCAACCACACACTTTATGCTCTGACAAGGGAAGTTTTTTATTTGTCCCTCAGTCCCATTTTCCCCATTTTCCCTAGTGTCAATCCATCAGTCACATTACTATTTTCCCTCGTGCCTTAGCTGAGAATCCTCATTGCCTCACCTATGGTGGGCCCTATTCTGTTGACATCAACACATCTATTCCAGAAGAACAACCTAGAGTGCGGTGTATCTTAGTTCCCAGCTTCTGCTCTTGTTCGGTGCCTCAGATAAAGAAAAGGGAATCATCATTTCCCTTTGACTTGATTATTTCATGTTTGTGTGCCATACACTTGATGGTCCAGTGATGCATTAGATTGTATCGGTGGTTCCCGGGTGTGTGTGAGATGTTTCAGACCTCATGAGGGGGTGGCCCTTCAGGTAGCCCTCTACATGCATGGATTCCTTCCCATTATTCTATAACCTCAGATAAAATTTCATAGATTTGATGGATTCAGTTCATGCGCTTGCAGCGTTCATAGCATGAATGTCTCCTTCAGATGATTCATTCAATTTTGTAAATCCCTTTCCTATTTAGCAGGGCTTCTTTGGTTGTTCAATCCTCCCTACCACCCATTATTTGATGGAAGGGTCATTAATTATATTGTGCAAAGATGTTATTGTATTCAGTCCTAGCTCATGTTTTTTCCAAGCACATTATGTATGTGGGACACATTGTATTATTTTCTGGCTCATTTATGCCAACATGTCATGTACGATTCAAGATGTACTTTATTGCTGAACTTCATTTTCCTGGGCAAATTATTTTTTTTGTACTAAGTTATCTCGGTAGATATAGGTATGCCTCCCCCGCCTCACTGAGATCCGGTACAAAAACATAAAAGGAGACTTACATTAGTCTCGTCCCCTCTATCACTATACTCTATCACTTCAACTCCATTAGTCTCTCTCTCTCTTACTCCACTTCATTGTTTAGTGATTGTGTCCTTACAATGTAATTTGGTCATACGTTTTTATCCTAACACTCACGCGTTTAGGGGCAATTTGTTATCACAAAAAATTGATCATCTAACCATAATTTACTAGATGGATTGAAGTCCACCATGTCAGGAAAATTTTACTATAGTAAAATTTCTTTCACTGTGAGAAATTACTTAATAAACCACTTCCATTTAATAATGGGAATAGGTTGCAATAAACCAACTAGGTTCTTGCACTCATCATTTAATTGTTGGCAAACTATGCACTTGGAGATGAGCTATACCACTTCTCTTTTCAAGTTGGGCCAATAGTGAAATTTCTTGATGGTTGTTAAAGTATTTTGATAACCTGTGTGACTAGAGTATGGTTTAGCATGAAACTCCTTCAATATGAGATTCTTTAAATTTCCCTCATTTCACACATAGATTCTAATCTTGAATCTAATCATCCTATATTCTAAGACATGATATTCCTTTTTCTAATCACCCTTAGAATCTTGCTGCAATTTCTCCTTTAACTACCAATATTTTTCATCTTGCTAGCAAATATATTTGATCCTTTATTCAATATCATTTCCATAAGAATTTATGTCAATTATATTGATTGTTTTCATTGTGCTCCTAAGTGCACAAACTGCTCTATTCTCTTTCCTTTAGTGTATTTGATCTCAAAATGAAACTTGCTAAGTGTGGTCAACCATCTAGATTTCCTTGAAATTTTTTTTAGGTTGATCAAACAAATATTTTGTCCCTCCATAATTATTCATTAGAGTAAATCTTATGCCAAGAAGGTAGTGTCTCCACATTTTCAATGCATGGATGATGGAAACCAATTCCAAGTCGCGAGCTACATAATTTTTCTCATGTTCATTTAATTTTTGAGACTCGTAATAAACCACTTGCCTTCCTACATCAAGACTCCAGAAAGTCTCTGCTTGCAGGAATCTATGGATACAATGAAATATTTCATAGGATCTCTATTTGTAGCACTCGTACATTATTTAACAACTTTTTTTATCTAATCAAAGCTTGCAACAAAATCAACTGTCCATTGAAACTTCTTCTTGTATTTTGCAATGCAGTGATTGGATGTAAATCATAGAGAAGTTCTTGATGAACCTCATATAATAGCCTTTCAGCCCCATAAGAACCTAATTTCAGCCCCATTCTTAGATGTTTGCCATTCCATGATGACCTTAACCTTCTCTGGATCAACCGCTACTCCTTCTTTTGAGGCAATGTGTCCCAAGTAATGGATCTATGATTGGAAGAATCACATTTACTAAGATTTGCATAAAGATTATTTTATGTTAGAAACTATAGTATTTTAGCAAAATTATCTTCATTTTCCTCTTTGGTCTTTGAATAGACCAAAATGTCATCAACAAAAAATACTACAATTTTTTCCAAGTAAGCTACAACACATTGCTCAGAAGGACCATACAGTTTGTAGGGGAATTAGTAAGCCCAAAGGGAACTACCACAAACTTGTAATGCCCATACCTTGTTCTAAAGGTTGTTTTATGGATATCCTCATCCTTAATGCAGACTTGGTGATAGCTTGATCTCAAATCAATCTTAGAGAATACTGCTACTCTCGTTAATTGATTGAATATATCATCAATTCATGGCAGGGGATATTTGTTCTTCATGGTAACTTTAGTTAGTTTTCTATAGTCAATGCACAGCCTGAGCATGCTATCCTTATTCTTCAGAAATAGAATTGATGCTCCCCATGGAGACACACTTGGTGTTATGTATCCCTTCTCCAACATCTCCTTGAGTTGTAGCTTTAGCTCAATTAATTTTCAAGTGCTCATTCTATATGGAGCCTTTCATGTTAGATCCGCTCTTAGGATTAAATAAATAGAGAAATCCACCTCTTTGTGAGGAGGAAACCCAAGTATATATTTAGGAAAGACACCTTAGAACTATTTCAAAATGGGATATTTTTACATAACATCATTGTCTCTCTCTCCAACATTGTTGTTAGCTTTAACACTAATGGAAATTTTCATAAAAATAGGATGAGTCTCTTCATGTAGCTTCTATTGGCTTGCATTGTCGTAACTAATCTTACTAATATGGGATTTCAGTTTCCTTGCAATATTTCTCTTTCCCCACACTCATCTAAGCACTCAATTTCCTTTTCAATGCAATCTACCTTGGTGCAATGCAAGTACAACCAATCCGTATCCAACAGTGTTGTATAAGATCCTAGTGGTAGCACATCAAGATTTGCAATGGTTGGCACTCCATTCAATTCAATTGTCAAATATCTCACCCAATATTCAACTCTCCTTGTCCCTATTTCCAATTGAACCAACCATGATTCTACATGTGCCTCCTTAGCCAATTGACATTGCTTTAAGAATACTAGCCTAATATAAATAAAATTTTATCTCATTTCAATTAAGACATAAATGAATTGATTGTGCTTACCTTCCATTTAGATTATGGAAGCCTATTGGTTGTCCTTCCTGTTATCCATTGTTGCATATATTCTGGGTAAACTACGAGCCATATCTCCCACTATATGAGCTTCTTGAGTGTTGTAAATGAATTTCCCAACACCCTTCTATTGTGGATAATCTATTTTGAAGTGATTTCATCCAAAAGTATAGGAATTTAGTGGATACCTTGTATCACCCTTATTCTATTCTCCCACAGGCTGATTAAAATGACCTCTACATATTGTGTTGCCTCTATACTACTATCAACCTTGACCAGAGTATGTTATATCTATATCTCACCTGTAGTTTGGGGTTTCCAACCTTTCTTGTGCTCCTTTTATTTATATTTTGAGGCTTCCTTTCACCTTCCAAGCTCTCTTGAATTTTCTCCTATGCGTTGATTTTTCAAAACAATGCTTCAATTTCCGAATTTCATCCTTTAATATCTGAGGTTCATCGAACTTAATTCTATCTTTGAAGGATTGTGGCAGTCCACTAACATACCTTTGAATCTTTAATTTTTCTTCCTTAAGTTATGGAACATACCTTAGCAACTCTAAGAATTTGGTGGTATACTCCTCATATGAAATTTGTCCCAATATGAAATCATATAACTCCTTAGCCTTTTTATCAAATTATCCCTTAGATAGATACATGTTCATAAAATATTCCTCGAATTCCTTCCAGGAAAAACCTTCTTATTTTATGCCTTTTAAATTCCTTAAATATTCCCACCAAATGCCAGCCTTACGTTTAAAGCTAAAGGTGGATAACATTTCTTTCATGTTCTCCAAATAGCCATGAATCCTAAAGAAATTCTTCATCTCAAGGAGCCATGCCTTAATATCTTCTAATTTCTTCGCTTCACCATCAAATGTAGGAGGCTTGGCCTTCTTAAACTCTTCTCTCATATAATATTTTTCCTTCCTTTATTCATAGTGCTAGTGATGGTGATGTGGTTTTGGTATTTTTTGAGTATTTTTATACTTGTGCTCAAGGGTGCTTGCCCTCCTTTCAAGATTATCCAGTAGAGTGCCTCCTTTCACAGTGTCTTCACTTGAAAACTTAGGCCTTTTCCTGTATTAATTATCATATTCGCCATTAGTTATTTATTCTTGTCCCAAAGGGCTTTACTTGTTTCTAACACTAGCTCCTAGTTCATGATGTTCTTACCTTTTCAAGTCTGCTAGGATCTACAATATGACAACATTCACTTCTACTTTCCTTACCTATGCTTTGGCAAGCCTTTCTTGCACCTCAAAAAGCATCTTATTATTAACTTTATAGTTGCGTATTTCAATTCTTAAGATCCTTAATGTATCCATCTAGTTAGGAAAGTTTTCCTCCCCTCACTATTTGAGTGATCTTTCCGTTTAAAATATCCTTTCTTTTTCATATCCGTGTTGTGACTGATTGGAGTTGTATTTCACCATTCTCGTCCTAATATCCTTTGACCCTTAGTGTATTTTATGTGTTGTCATACACATGAACAATTAAAATATTTAATAAAATTCAAATTCATAATAGAGATTATCTATTTGGATTGTGGTTGGATTTCTGATAATGTAAATCTAGTTGCGACATTACACCTCAGTTAGCAAATCAATATCAATAAAATCATATCCAATTATTAGTACCATTCTACATGCATATGTACATCACAAATAATACACACCAAACAACACACATAATCAATCCATACAACAATAAGGTTTGACACATATCACATGCACTATAACCTCATATGATCTCTTAAGGTCCAGAGTTACACCTTGTCTTCATTTCATCTATGACAAAGCCCATCCAGTCCAATGTTTGAACCTAGAAGCTCTCATACCCTTTTGTAGCATACCTTTATTATCCCTAGCCTCTACTAAGGGTGTAAAGGAGGTGAGTTACTATGTTGACCTGACCTCCAATGTCCCATTATGGAAATGGGGTCTAAATTTATCAAAATTTTCAACTTTCTCATAAATTAAAAAAGATAACTTTGTTGTGTTCATCTCGTCAAGACCTTTCCAACAACATATAGTTTTTTTTAATTTGACTTTTGGAGAAAAAAAATATGGTCAATTAAAAACCAGTCTATCAGTTAGTCCCACATCATTTGGCCTACCACATGGTTATCCAAGTGATAGTCCACATGGAATATTTTGACCCAATCATGCTAGGTCACATTATCTCAACTGTTGACCTATTCCTGACTAGTCTCATGTTAAACTATTTATCGAAGGCCTACACACGCACACACACACACACAGATATATATATATATATATATATAAGGTTGGAACCCCACCCTTCTGATCCTTATAGCTGTCGTGTGGGCCCCTCCCTACCAACTCACCTTGAGGATAAAATCCCTATGGTATCCCTTACAATCCCTTGTTGAAGCTTCATGGAAAGAATGACGATGGTTAGGTGGAGCTTCCATGTCATACCTCCAAGTCAACCAATTTCATGAGGTCTTGTTGCTTCCATGGACCCTCCTCCTATGCGACTTCACTTACAAGTGAGCTCCAAAATGGCACATTGTCCTGAAATTCCCATTCTCCAAGGTGACATCACCTGTATTTATCATCGAGGTGACCTAGAATTATACCTCAATCTATTGTGTTGCACCTAACCAATTTCGTGGGCCAGTCCTCCTTACAGCTGTACACATGAGACCCACCATTTACACCTCACCCTAGGAATAAAATCCTGGCGAGATTTCTCGAGAATAAAATCCTAGTGAGATTGCACATCTTGCTAGGATTTTATTCCTAGGGTGAGGTGGAAATGGTGGGTCCCATGTGTACAGTTGTAAGGAGGACTGGCCCACACAATTGGTTAGGTGCAACACAACAGATTGAGGTGTAATTCTAGGTCACCTCAATGATAAATATATATATATCTATATATAAGGTTAAAACCCCACCCTTTTGATCCTTATAGCCACCATGTGGGCCCCTACCTACAAACTCACCCTAAGGATAAAATCCTTGTGGTATCCCTTGCAGTCCCTTGTTGAAACTTCCTAGGAAGAATGACAATGGTTAGGTGGAGCTTCCATGTCATACTGCAAGGTCAACCAATTGCATGAGGGATTTTTGCCTCCATGGACCCTCCTCCTATGCAACTTCACTTACAAAAGAGCCAAAAAATGCCACATTGTCCTGAAAGTTTCCACCAGGCCTGCATTCCCATTTGCCAAGATGGCATCTCCTGTATTTATCATTGGGGTGACCTGGAATTACACCTCAATATATTATGTTGCACCTAACCAATTGCGTGGGTCAATCCTCATAGTTGTACACATGGGCCCAACCATTACCTCCTCACCTCGGGAATAAAATCCTGGTGAGATTGCATATAGCTCTATAATAAATAGCAAGGGGTCAAGGTGTTGGGGTTACATCATACCCTCTATGTGCATCCACTCGTAAGTGCCACATGTCACTCAAATACAATCCACTTAGCCCCACAAAACCCTCAAATCCAATTGACACATGTCCACTTCCCAGGTCATTGCATCACCCAAGGGCCATGTTGCTTGTCATGGTGACCATAGGTCCCACCTAGTCCTCCATTGCACAACAAAGTTGAAATTCACATTATAAAGGTTTTGAGGTCCTTCATCTTGATACGTCAAAAGCCTATCAATTAGCCCCACTACGCCATGTCATCTCAATGATTTAATCCCAACGGGATCATTTTGGTCTCCCATAAAAATCACCAGGGTAATCCGTCTGAGACATGTAGACAATGCAAATCATTCAAAAAAATCCAATGGCTCAAATCCTTCCTCTTCCACACATGGTAGTGGCACTTGATCACGTGGTTAGATGGGTAGCCTAAATTTTTTCCTCCAACTATTGAACTTCAGTCCCTACAAGATTTCATAACATGTTTTGGGCCTTTTCTCCACCCTAAGCACTTAGTCATTACACTCACACACATGGCATATTATGATTCAATGGTTGGGCCCTTAATATCTTATGGCCTAGCCTCCTCTTAAGATTATGGAGCCTTTGACCTAGTCCTAAAAATGGATATATATATATATTATCTTATAATTATATATATAATAATTAGAGCTATCCTCTTAAGATTGTGGAGCCTTTGGCCGGTCACGAAAATGGATGCATAAGTATAACATCGATATCACTCATGAGTTTATAAGTGTTTCAACCCCTGATTTATTATCTATCTATATAATTATATTTATATATATAATATATATATATATATATATATATATATATATATATATCTATATAATAATATATATATATATATTATTATATATATATTAATATATATATATATATATATATATATATAATATATATTTATATCTATATATATGTATATATATGTATACATACACTATATATCTATTATATATATTATATATATATATATTATATTATATAATATATAGATAGATATATTATATATATAATTGTGTGTGTGTGCATTTAAACCACTGTCCTTCCTAAGCATGATAGTAATAAAACTAGGCCCAATAGCCAACCTTATAACTGCATAAAACAAACCTGGCAGAGACCTATCCATCTATTATATTTAGGCCTATTGGGCTAGACAAGACGATGTCAATTGAAATTTCACATGGGCATCATGATCAATTCAAATCCATGGCTATGGTACTCTCTAATTCCAACTACAAAAACACTAAGCCTATTTAAAAATAATATTTGAACATTTCCATCATGCCTCTCAACAGTTTCATGCATTATGCATTATCTCCTTCATTAATCAAAAGGTAAAGAAATAAACATTCGATTTCATACACATGGATTAATCCCAACTCATAATAGACTATACATAGTCCCTTAATAACGAGACTTTGTAATCCTCACACACAAAGATCCTTAGATAAATATAACAATTAATTATTGAATTGAGGCTTCTGTGATCCATATTAATTATAAGAAGAGTTTCGTTGAAAATCAAATGAAGAAAACCTTTGTGGACACATTTCAAACCAACTAGTGTGGTTCATCATCAGGACCTTGTCTTGACGATGAACCACACTGGTTGGTTCGAAATGCGTCAACATAGGTTTTCTTCATGTGATTTTCGCTGAAACTCTTCTTATAATATAACAATTAAATCAATGAGTGTCACACCAACCACAACAGAATAATTGAGTCCTTAACAATGATTGAAAATCATGCAATTAACCAAGCGTATATCAATAGCTACATAGATCTACAAATCCCTCAGCCTATGAGAATAATCACACAAATATCTCAACATTTCACACGATATGACACATTCCTTCTGCATGCAAGAAATCACATTCCTCATTATAACACAAGCATTAGTCTCAACACATTGAATTAATACCAATATAGGTTTTATGCCAACAAATCATACACTAGACTAAAATTCAAGTTACAAGGCTAGAGTATACACTTACCTTAGAGAATGTCCTCAACAATTGAGATTGGGACTTCAACTCTCCACATAACCTTAGATACCCTACAACCAATCCTTTCTTGTAGTTTTCACCCTCGAGATAGATTCCATAGCTTGAGGATGAGTGCTTAAGGGATAAAACCAATTCTTCCAACTCGAACAGGGACTCCAGAAGACCATTCACCTCCACTCACCAGCTACTCATGCAATAAATATCTCATGTGGAATTCATAGGTTCATCACCTTCACCCTTCAACTACCTCAATGAGAATTGTATCTCTACCATTATAGGTCAAAATAATGGAATGTAAAGGATTATACCTCCACCATAAAATCAAGAAGGCAATGCAGAGGCTTATACCTCCACCCTCAAATAATTAAGGGAATCTAGATGCTTATAATTCCACACTCAAAATAATAAGGGAGTCGACATGCGTATACATCCACCCTTAATTCAACAAGGGAGTTGAGAGGCTTATTCCTCCACCCTTAAATAAAAAAGGAAGACCAGAGGCTTATATCTGCTCCCTAAAATCAGAAAGGTAGTCCAAAGGTTTATACTTCCTCCTTTAATTCAACAAGGGAGTGTAGAGGCTTATACCTCCACCCTCAAACCATGAAGGGATTCCAAATCTCACTATAAAAACCTAGAAAAAAAGAAAAAGGGGCTAAATAACTCTCCTTCTAGGTGTCGAAGGAACATGCCTCCACCCAAGCTGTCAAGGGAATTTGGATAAAACCATCACCACCATCTAGTCGTATAAGGATTATAGAGACTATTTTCCTTACCTAAGATATATTCTTCCACCTCCCAGTGCTCAACTAAATTATGGCTCTACTCCCTACATTCTTATAGCAACGCAAATTTTTTTACTACTTTCCTTCCTACGCTATGGATTCTCTTCCTCTACATGCATCATTTCTTCTCTATCCTTCCTTAGAGATTCTTATCTTGTTATTATTTCATTGCACTCTCCTACATTCTCTATTTTCCTTTGTATCCCCCCAGTCTCTCCTCAATGCATCACAAATAAAAATCCTTTTCTAGAATTTCGTCCTCCCTCTTGTGTGAAGTGTGATGATATCTCCTCCATTTTGCAATTGCAAACATTTTTGGTTGCATGGGAAGATAATCATTGATGCCTTCTCCCAGCTAGCCATAGTGGTTTTTACTTCATATGGTCATGTAGAAGATGTTGTGTCATCTCCTCCTTTCACTTCCTATTTGTTGACTTTAGGTTATCCTAGCTACCAACATAGTCTATCCTCCTTAAATTTTGTGTCCTCTTTGCCTTATGGATTTATCCAAGGTAGACATGGCTCTTATACCCTTCTTTCCTATTTAATTAATTTATAAAACTAGCCTATTTAAGGCACACCTACCAACCTTCAATGGATTTCATGAAACCAGTCAAGGTTCCTTCAAATCCCAAGCAATCTCCTTCCCAAAAATATGGAATCCGTGTCCCAATTCTCATGCCTTTTAATTATAATCAAAACATATGAATATTTACAATAAAGGGTAAATTAGCCTAGGGATGTCACACTATGCACACTTCCTCTGGGCTTATTCACAATCATATCCATCATTTCTTCTCCCCCTGAGATCAAGCTACTCCAAGTAGTTAATGTTGCTAACAATATTGACACCAATTCTACATATTATAAGAGTTATTTTATACATGAGAAAAATTCCCATGGTTTCTGCTCATATAAGATATGTCCACTATACAAAAGGCTAATCCAACTAAACCAAAGATGACTAATTGACATATAGATCCCAATTGATAAACAAGGAGCATGCAAAGTTGTACCAATTGTTTATATGAACTCATGACCTACTAGGCATAATCAAATTTGGTACTTAAATGAAACAAGAGTATGTCATATAAGATGAACATACCTTTCATTTCCTGAGCAATGAATTCTTCTTGACACTAGTGGATGATGCCTCCTTCTATTGATTGTGCGACTCCCCCCTGAGTCTGTGTACTCTCTTTCTCTTTTATCTCTTGTCATCTTCCTTCTTTGTTAGTGTTGAAAGGTTTATCGAGTGGAATTGATTTTTATTTTATGCCCTTTTATCATGCCACTCCTCTACTACAACTCATCTCCAATAATTATTATTAGCTTCATGTGACTTGAGATGTTGCAGTATTCTCCCTATGAGACTATGTTGCCTCCATTTTTCTTTCTCTTTCATTGTTGTTATAAAAAAAAAATAGATTCATATTTGTAACAACAAATGGAATCAACATTACCACCAATATTCAGATCCACCTCTCTATATATTTCTTCTTGTTTCTTGCATATGAATTTGGTTCACTTAAATCCATTATCTTCCTTTTAATGAACAGAAATTGAGGATCTACTCACCCTGAGCAGATTATCCTCTCTTTTATTCCATACCTTCATAAGTTGAGTACTAATGGGAGAATCTCCTTCTAGTCTATTTTTCAACCTTATCTTAGTTTCATCTCGACTATACAAGGTTGTATTTCACTTCTCCTCTTTCTTCATCAGAAAATTCTTGCTTCCTTTTTTCTTGATTTCCAAAGAAGAATTAATTTGGATTATTCTTGTTTTTGTTACTTGAAGCCTACAGATATTTCATTTTCTACTCTTAGAGGGGTCCACTACGGGAATAAAAGAATCATATCTTTTAATTCTTATCTAATTTTCTTTAAGGGAAAAATCAAACCTTCATTGATCCCTTTCTCCTCTTAACACACTATGTTTACATTGAGTGTTGAAAGAAGCTCCTCTTCCTCTGTCATTTTAGTCCTCATCTACAATGCCCAAGCTATCTCCTTTTTCTGCACACTCTGTGAGGGAGGCCTTGTCTTTACATATTGGCCGCCCAAAATCGACTCAGTTGTAACATTCAACATGGTTAGAAAAATGAGAAAAAGGATAGGCTTACCTAATCCTCTGTTGTTGTTTCCATGTTCATTCTTTAAGATATTATTAAAACTATTGTGGTTTCCACTCAACATGCTTTGGTTTCTTAAACACCATCTACATTCTATGGATTTATGTCCAAAATTATTACAAGAAAAACAATAGCCATTGAATAACCTTTAATAACCAAGGGTATTTTTCCTTTGATGATTTTTTCCTTGAGGAGAGGACCTTTGTTGGTTCTTCATTTGTTCATTGTTGGTGATGAATTGCTACCATAAGCAATTCTTTGATGTTTCTTCCTCTTCTATTATTGATTCTTGAGGCTATCATTTACTATCCTTTGTCATTGTTTATTATTCTTCTAGTGTTGTTTTCCTCGTTGTTTCCATTTTCCAATAGTATCTTCAGCATTATTATTGTTGGATCCTTTACTTTACTTTTCTGAGTCATGCCTCAATGAGACTAATTTTTCTTCTAGTCTTTCACAGTAAGCTTCTGATTCATTAGGTTGATTTTTTAGCACTTCATTTAGCATGTTGACTTTTCCTTGTTGAACATTTATATGAACAATTATTTTTCTCAATTTATCATTTTCACGCTTATATTATGTAGTTTCTCCTTATTATTTTGATTTTCTTCTTAAAATTCCTTGATCTCTTCAAGATTAGAGATGAGCTTCTTCCCAATATAGTTTTCATCTACATCTTCCTCTATCTCATCAGAGGTACTGACATATCCACAAGAAAGATATATTTCACCTTCATGTACTTCACGACTACAAGGGATGCACTCATTTTCTTCATGGAGTGTTCATTCCTCTTCTTGAGTGGTATCCTCATCTTCTATTGATACTAGTGTAGGCCTTTCTTCGTCATATCTGGATTCATGATAAAAAAATATCTCATTTGGTGGAATATCTTCAATCTTTCAAACATGTTTCCTCTAGGATGCGTCTCGACTTTCTCCTCTATACAAACAATGCATATTTTCTAGAATGTCTTTGGTACACTTGCAATGGATCACTTTATTGAAGTCTGAAAATGATAGTCGCTTTAAGATAATATTTCTTTCTTCACTATCATAATCATTCTTTACTCCATCCACTATAGAGCACCATATATCACAATCTTGATCCATTAAGTAGGCTTCCATTCTAAACATCTAGAGCACATACTTTGACCGATTAAAAAACGGTACTCCCTCTAGTGTTAGCCAATCCTGATTAACCATGTTTCCTTTTGATCTACCTTTAAGTGGTTAATCTATTCCTAAATAAATGTTTTCTGATACCAATTGTTGTAAATGATCTTTATACGGGGTGGGTGAATCAGTATTAAGGCTAATTTAAATAATTATCAATTTATAATTTCATTTACTTGGAGACCATACATGTGAAAATTCCACAACATATGATGTAAAAAATGACATGAATGTACACATGAACATCACTATAACACCATGAGTAGCATAAACATAAAAACATAGATATTTAAGATGGACATCCATAACAGGAGAAAACCAACAATAATTTTTTTTTTATGATGTGATATAAAAGCCACCACTCATACTACATCATGTTTCATGAGAATCCACCCACATGAAGCACCAACTCCCTGAAGTGTTTTTCTAGCAACCGCCAGTAGGAAGCATCAAATACCTCCTTGGTAAATATCTGATCAACTTACAAGAAGCATCAACTCCTTGATTTTGCAAGCACCTACTTGCAAGAGGCAGCAACTGGTGAGCCCTGGTATTGTACCAAGAGTGCTGCAAACTCTAGAGGCTCTTTAACTTTACTTATCAACCTAGGGTTTCATACAAACTTCAAGGTGACAATGTTATATACATAATACTCATGCCACCTTCAGCTAGGTAACTTGATCATTAGGGTTCCAAGACAGTTCCTCTACTAAACTAAATGAAGATTGACTACTGAAAGCAGAATTTGAAGGCTAGTCCTAGCGCAGAGAAAGTAAATTCTTTTCAACTCAAACTTGTAAATGTTGTCAACTTGAAAATGCTATGAAACAACACAAGACTTATGCTAATATGCAGAAAGGAAACTACTCTAATTTTCCATCAACCATCTAGCTATCAGGGCTACTTGCAAATAGAAGACCATCCTAACAATTTACAACTCAAGAATGCATGGATTGCAAAGTTCTAATTGCCAAATTTGGAATGAAAGGACTAATGCTATTTGATCTTGTAGGAAAGAAGAGGAATGAAGGGAATGGCTTAGGTGGTACGTTTGGTCATGGACTCCAAGCTGAGGGGTCAAACTACTCCTAAACTAATCTATACTATCATTTTAGGTCAAAACAAGGTCAAAACAAGCTATTACATGTGTGCTACAGGATGTTCCTACACGATTCTAGTACTTCTACAGGAAGTCCTAAAATGCTACAAGAAGTTGTTCGAGATCATTTGGAGGGTAAGAATGATGGATTGAAGTGATTTACAGTTTGATTAGGGCTATGGATAATGTAGGGACAATGATCAAAACCCTTATCCAAGAGAAGCACTTCAAGAAGGCCATATTTTAGCTAGGATGGCTTCTCACAGTGACCGAAAAATAGAGATCAAGAACATGGGTTGGCATGCATCAAAATATGATGGAGAAGTCCTAGATGGAGTTGGTGAAAGGTTTCCTTGCATGCAAACCAAACAAACTTACAACAACACATGCACATCTTCCTCTTTTCATTTGCAAAATATTACAATCGAAGGTGGAAAATATGAATTGAATTTGGAAAACTATCTAACGCGTGCTAAGAACTTGATCTAGGTAATGAAATACCTTCTAAGCTACAAAAATCAAATGAGAAGAAAAATGTCAAATGTAAACCTTTCCAAGAAATCATAAAAAAACTATCTACTAATGCCAAGAACTCGAGCTATGCGATGAACAGGAAATCACACTTTGTTTTTGGGCTGTGATGTTGGGGTCCTCTAATCATGCTCCTATGAGGGAGATGAGATAGGGATCACAGTCACATATTTTTTGATGAATTTTTCTCTACTGAACTACAACAACTAATCAACCTTCTAAGCTAAAAGAAGCATGAATAAAGTCTATAGAACTTCAACACTAATCAACATTCTATGCTAAAAATATATACAAATACATGAGAGGGACTTAGGATCCTAGGCTTGGGCCCTAAAACAAGAGATTCACCGCTCTGAATCAACTCAATGCTATATCAAAAAAAATATTCTCATTATCATTCCAGAAATGTCAATTACATCATCAAAATAACAGTAACAAGTTCTTAATCTCAATGGCCTCTTAGCTATAATAAAACTTCGAATCATAATGAGTTACTTAGAATGTTTATTTATAAAAAAGGGTAGCTACCAACATCTCCCTAGAAAATAGGGATATTTGTCTCCCTAACTCGAGAATAGGTGGATCTAGATCTTCCTTCACTTGCACTGGCTCAGCTACCAATGAAATCAACCTTCTTGGCTTCCAATAACACCGCGTTGATGAGAGATAGAGTGGGGATCTCTAATGATTGGAGGAGTCAAGGAGGTGGAAAACCTCCTAAAATCTATCTTGTTGTCTACTTCGAGTTCCTACACTCAAATTAACTTAAAATTGCTCCATTTCCTGCAGTTAACACACATTAGGCCACATGACATAGCAACACAAATTTTACTCCTCACACTAAGTATAATATAACAAAATTTGTAAATAAATTTGAGAAAAAGATAATTTAATAAGTTGGAGGATGGCACTGTGACCCTTATAATATGCCTATTGATGAGTCTCATCATCACCCCCTACTAAAATTATTGTTCATCATCTGAGAAACTTAGTCATCTATGTCCATTCCCCTCATGGCCTTACTTGCCTCTATGACATCCCAAGGTTTTGGGGACGGTATTCTTTCTTGAGGATAGAAGCCTACATTTTTATCTATGTCTACTCACTACTTTGTTTCCTCTTATTCGTTCCTTCCTTCCCATAAACCCAACAAAAAAGGTGGATTGAGCTTAAGTCCAATCCAATTTACCTTCAACCTTTGCATGGCCCTTTCGTACAGAGGTGTTCTATCCAATGCATTCCTCAACCTTTTAGGAGAGTGATACTCCCTGATTTGGAGACTATGTGCTAGGGCATCCATCTTCTCTGACATGCTTGTGGAAAGGTATCTAGGTGCTAGCTTAGCATCATTGGAAATGGTAATGTGAGTACTGATTATAGTCATGGTACTTATCTACATTTTACTGATATAGAGGAGTTCTTTTTCTTATATTTCCAATACTCTCTTCACCTCCTCAGCTCTGTCCTCCTCATAACTCATCCAAGATGCAAGGACCATCAACTGCAAGTCTCCCAACTTTGTATTGGGATCCCAAACATCCATTCCAGTTAAGCTGAGGTTGTGTAGGTAGAACTCAACTAATTTGGCTCTGTCTACTATGCTACTCTTGTCACACAACTCAATGAACTGCTTGTAGTCCTGAAATGGAATGGATCCATGTTGTGCTAATGTGTTTATTTGGAATTTCATCCATTTTTCTTTGAGGAAAAGTGCATAGGACTTGGATGGAAGTCTGCAATGTAATTCCTCCATGGAAAGGCTTTCCATTGTGGCCAATTGGGTTTCCTTCTCTAGTTGTTTCTTCCTCAACCATCTATTTTCTACCTACAACTGTGCTCTCATTGTGGACTCTTTCTCCCTTAACTCACTTAAGTCCTTGTCATTTCTAGGATCTTTTCTTCCATGAGGCCTACGTCGTCCACCTTCTTGGATTTGGCTATCTGCATCCATATATTGGTTCTTCCTCTTTCTTCTTCAAGTTCAAAGAAAAGTGGGGTTGCAAATTTCTGTGGGATCACTCTACCTCCTTTAGTGAACTTGTAATAGGAGCTCAAAATAGGTTGCATACTACACTCCTGTAGCTTTGGGAAATCCTTTTCAAATGTTCTTGGGGAAGATGTCCCCTCCTGTAACTATTATGTTTCCTTTTACCCTTCTTGCCTTTCTTTCTTCTCTTCTTGTAGCATTTTCTACTCTTCTTGTAGAACCTTTTGTGTTTCCTGTAGCAAGCTCTATTTTTCCTGTAGCTTCCCTTTACCTTTTTGTTGGAGTGCGGTAGGTGCCTTGGGTTGTTTAGAGTAGTTTGATCTAGTAATAGGCCTCCTTAAAAACAATTCTTGGGGCACTGCCCCCAACACCATGTAGGGGGCTACATCTCCCCTGCTTAACCCGGAAGTGCCTAGCGTAATGTACAGGATTGGGTAGTCATGGAAATAATATAACATGACCCAACAAAACCCCTCACCACAGTGGTGGCACTGGCTCTTGTCTGAGAGTCTAGGGCCATTGAAAATTCATAGGTAATGTCATCATCATATCCTTTTAGTAGCTCAAAGAAACCTAACCATTGATGCCTTCTGAAAATGTCCAATATAAGAGGGTGAAGTTGAATTATTTTAGTGTCTGTAAGCTCACTACAATTGATCCCCCCTCACATCTTCTCCTCTGTTTTCAACTAAATGTAGGAGGGTTTCTTCCTATGATAACTACGATGTGGAATTTAAAAGGAAGAGAGGGTTAAATCTCTAGTTGATGACAATTATTTCTATTCCTCTACTCTATAGCCAAAAAAATTATTTTAATCCACAAGATGACTGATACTACTTGTAGAATTCAAGGTGCACGAGTATGCAAATCATGGACAAAAGAATGAGAGTGGCCACTTACGTTTCACCACATAGCCTAGTATAATGGTAACTGGAGACAAAATTGACCCTTAACAGCTTTCTTTCACCCTTGGAGGCTTCCTGTAGCAATTTTTTGGGCTTCTTGTAGCTTCTTGTAGCTTCCTCTTGTAGAAATGACAAAGTAGGGTCTAAATCTCCTCGATGGCTTCCTAGTATTGTCCTTACCTTAACTGATTTTCAAATGAGTGAAGACGCAAGAGAATTTGAGCCTTAGTACGTTATATGCTATTCTTGGCTAGGGCTTAGAGCCTTGCGATGACTTGGTATAAGTATGATTTTTCCTCATTTAGATAAGTTTCCCACCTAGATTAATCATTCCCTTGTCCCTTGTAATTAACACCCAATCCCTATTATCTGATTTTGAATGATTCGACACTCCCCCGTTGCGCGATGCTTCATAAATAACTTTTCGTTCACTAACTGAGGGTGGCCAAGTTAATTGGCCATCTCCAACTTATAAATTATACCTTACATCGACATTCACATTATTTCATTTTTTTACACATGGGGAGGAGATTAGAGGTTACCATACATGTTCCTACATCATGATCAATCTATGCATGTTCGAGTGTTGGACCTTTGTGTTGTTACCCAGGGAGTTGTCTTGCTGTCTTTTCTACTCCTGTGTACTTGACTGTTGTTGATTTTTATGTGTGCAGGTCCTTTGTTGATATCCAAAGTGCTACTACTACTGCTGGAGAGTCTTGGTTGGAGTGGCATGGTGTCTCATGAGATGGTATCATCCCCTCAACTTGACGGGAAGAAAAAGAAACTAGGCTTTTGGCTTTCTGTAATGGTTGCAAAGGCTACCACAGGAAATCCTGTAGCAGCCCTTATTTTTATTCCAAGGTATTTTAAATTCAGGGGGGTGATGAGAAAGAGTGTAGGGGGCTTAAAGGATGATGTTAGGGCCCTGATTGAGTAGTGTAGGGTTGTAGAAATGGAGGGAATGTAATCTATGGTTTTCTTGAAATTTGTAGGATGAGATAGAGTTTAGGGTTAGTTTTGAAAGATAGTGATGTTTTGTGAACATGGGTGTATGACAAATGGGTTAGTGGTGGAACAAGGTTGGAGGACCTAATTTAACTTTGGATTAGTCATAAATGATGGTTTTCTCAATCAGATCCCCTTCCTTTATATTTTCGAGACCTTCCTATGGTGATACATGATCTTCCTGTAGCAGTTATAGGCTTCCTGTAGTAGTTATAGGTTTCCTATAGCAATCTATAGAGGTCCTCAAATTGGGTTTTTGAGCCACTAGAATGGTGGAGCATTGAGAACATGGTTTGCATGGAGGATATGGAGTGGATGGAAACTTGAGAATGTTGGACCTGTAGCTTTTAAATACACAGTTGTCCTCAAAATTTGAAAAATGACAGAAATTATTAACAAACAAGTTGTTGATCCTATCATGGCATTCTCCTTTTTTTTTTCAAGGGACACAGAGGCTGCCTCAGGAGAGGTTTTCAACCTGTATGGTTGCCCTAAGAGCCTCAGGAAAGGTTTGTTGATTTGGGGTAGCATCAGATGTGCTCTAGCCACGAAATTTAGTGGAGAGGTTGGGGCACATGAGATCTCCATTACCCAGAAAGGGTTTGGGAATATTCTAAACATATCAGGAGATATTAAAATAATTAATATTTTAATAGAGTCCCCAAGCCTAAACTTAGGGAAAATAAAATATTAATGTGTATTAATATGAATCTGTGTTAGAGTGGTCCAAAAGACATGGATCAAGCCAGATCTAATCTTAGCCATTGATTAGGGACTTAATCTTGGCCATTGAGATGTCAACAGGAAAAGGATAAGAGGAGGCTTGAGGGTCACTTGGAGAGCACACCAGATGATCAGTCATTCAATTCTCTAGAGTGGGGTTTGCTAAGAGAGGTAGAATAAATGATTGGGAGAGGAGTTGAGGGGCATTGAGTACAGAGAAATAGAGAAGGCATATATTGTGCCGGTAGAGAAGCACATCAACCAAGGAGGGCAACACAGAGCCAGTAAGGGCACACACAGGGCCACACAGAGGCAACCAAGTGATGTGCAGAGCACTAGAGGGGTCAGTCCAGCTAATGCAAAGGCTCCTAGAGCTGACGTAGGGCCTCCTGGGGCTGACATAGGGCTAGCATGAGACAAAGAAGGGCTGATGCAGTCTAGATTGGGTAGACATTGGGGTTGCGGGAGCAGTTTTATGCTAAGGCGCTATCGGAAGCGTTTTCCGGGGGTTTTAGCTAGGAGATTTCTATCAAAATATGAGGTATAGCTATTAAGGAAATTCTCTGTTGGGTAGGCCAACTTCAGCACCCAGATTGTACTCTGATACTGCTTAATAAGAAAACCCTCATATAGCTGCACCGATTTTCCCACATTAGATTTTTCCGGGGATATTGGTCCAAAAATAATGGTTTCATGTGGTGTGTTTGTTCTTGTTTCTTTTATTTGTTTATTTGTAATATGTTGAGCATGCACTAGTGTTTATTTTCAGTATTTACTTTGTAAATAAGTTGTCAAAGAAAAGTAACAAGTAGGTAGGAATAAATCAGAAAAAGTGCATGAACGGTTTCTAAGCTAAGTAGAGTTAGAAACTTCAACAAGGTTTTCACTAAGGTATCTTTTATTTCTTATTTTCACTCCTAGGCTACCTCAAGGAGGTTTTCAACCCAAGACATGGCATAAAATTCCTCATGAAGGTTTTCATCTAGGCCTCTTATTGCTTTTTTTATTATTTTTCAATCAAAAACAGTATATGGGAATGTTGTGACTTGGAAGTTATGATACTTCCAATCACATTCACCTCTCTATTGATGGTGTTGATGAATTCATCATTAGATATAGGCTTTCGGTAAACTTTCAATCTGTAGCCATTGACAAGCAAAGGGATCCCTTCCTCATCAATGGTCCTGATTTGAGTAGCTCCATTTTCATGGAATTTCTCTATCAGGTATGGGCCTAATCATATTGTAATCAAATTTCCTTTGAATTCCTTGAACCTAGAGTCATCTTGCAAGGCCCAATCCCCTTCTTGAAAAATATTTTCCTCGATATTCCTATAATGCCAGACCTTCCTCTGTTATTGGATAACTTTAGTGTGTAGGAGGACCTGCATTCTGAATTCATCCAAGCCATTTAACTGGAGAAACCTCTCTTGTTGAGCCTTAGTGACATCTAAATCCAATTGTGTTGCCATTCTCAAAGTAATGTACTTAAACTCAATAGAGATTAGAGCCTTCTTTCCATAGACCAAATCATAAGGGATAAAACCAATATTTGTCTTCCAAGTTGTATTATAGGCCCAAGTGGCCTCCACTAATATGTCTTCCCAATCCTTTCTATTGTTGCTCACAACCTTGGTGAGGATTCTCTCTAGTTATCTATTTGTGACCTCTACTTGTCCATTGGCTTGAGGATGCTAGGAAATATATATTTTGTGCTTGATATGGTGCAGCTTTAATAAATTCTTGATCAGATGTGATGTGAATTGAGCTCGTTTATCAGTGACTATCTCTCTGGGGTACCCAAATTTGTAGAAAACATTCTCCCTTAAGAACTCTTCCACTTTCTCCTCTGTTTCTACCTTGACAACCTTTGTCTCATCCCACTTTGTCAAATAATTAATGCATACAATGATGGACTTCTTTTTCCTCGATGGTGGATCAATTGGCCCGATGAAATCCATGCCCCACTTGTCAAATGGCTCCAAAGCCACTAGAGGTTGTAAGGGAATTTCATCCTTGGGGATAGGTTTCCCCATCCTATGCCTTGTCACATTGACTAATGTATCTTCTTTCATCTTGGTGGAGAGTGGGCCAGTAGTATCTAGCTTGGAGAACCTTGAAAGTTGTCCTCTTGGCAACAAAGTGACCTCCACAAGGCCCATCATGACAGGATGAGAGGTTTTCAAAGACTTCCTCTTCCCTGAAACATCACCTAAAGATTTGATCTGGTCCCAACTTGAAGAGATTCCCCCCCATCCAAGTGAAAGGGGCACTCTTCCTTACAATTATAGTATTTTCCCTAGATGAGATATTTGGAGGGAATTTTGCAGCAATTATGTAGTTGGATATGTCAAAAAACCATGGAGAGAGAAATGAGATAACAAATAAGTGCTCATTTGGAAGTTGATCATCAACCATCCCTTCATCACCTACAAGAAACGTAAGTCTAGACAAAAAATTTGCAACTACATTCTATTTTCCTGGCTTATCAATGATAGTTAAATCAAACTATTGTAATAAAAGAAACCATCTAATAACTATAACATTCCCATCAGGTTTGTTCATTAAGTATTTGATAGCTACATGGTCAATATGCACAAAAGTTTGGTATCCAATGATGTAGTGTGTGAACTTGTTCAAAGAGTGTACAATAGCCAGGATTTCTTTCTTAGTCACAATGTAATTCAATTCAGCCTTAGACAATTTTTTTATAATGAATTAAATGGCATAAGGAAACTTGTCATCTATTTGGCCTAACACTACTCCTATAGCTTTATCGTATGCATCAACATGGATGTGGAAAGGAAGAGTCCAATTTGGGCCTCTAACCATGGGTGCAGTGGTTAATTTGTCTTTCAATATCTTGAGGGCTTCCTGGCAATTATCTGAATAGCAGAATTCAGAGTCCTTCGCCAACAATCTAAATTGTGGTGAGGCTATTTTGCTGAAGTCTTTGATAAACCTCCTATAATATCCATCTAAGCCCAAGAAGCTCCTAACATCGCTATGCTTTTCAAGAGTAGGTACCCTTTTTATGATGACAATTTTGTTTGGGTCCACTTGTATTCCCTCCTGAGATATTGAATGGCCAAGAACAGTCCTTGCATTCATCAAGAATTCACACTTCTCTGGACTAAGTGAGAGGTTCATTTCAATTCACTTCTTCAGGACTTTCCCCAGGTTAGAGAGATCCTCCAGGTAGTCACACGCATAGGGAATGAAATCATCCATGTAGATCTCTAAAGAGTCATGGACTAGCTCAGCAAAGATGCTCAGAAATTCCCTTTGAAATGTGGTAGGGGAATTACATAATCTGAAAGGAAAGACCTTATAAGAAAAGGTACCCCAAGGATAAGTAAATGTAATTTTATCTTGGTCCTCTAGGTTGATATGGATCTGATTGTAACCATTGAATCCATCCAGGAAAGAGAAGAACTTCTTCCCTGCAAGGCCATCTAAAAATTGATCAATGAAACGTAAAGTGAAATGGTCTTTCTTAGTGGATTTGTTAAAATCCATGTAGTTCACACAGATCCTCCACTTCCATTCTTCTTTGGTACCAAAATTAGAGAGGACACCCACTCACTATTTGAGATGGGGTAGATGAACCTTGCATCCAACAACTTTTGCAACTCTTCCTTTACTATGTCTTTGAGGTCTGGGTTCATTCTCCTCTAAGATTGGGGCACATGTTTTCATCCTTCCTTGATGTATATGTGGTGAGTACACACCAAAGGATGCACCCCTTTCATTTGTTTATAGCTCCAAGCAAAGGCATATTAGTGCTCTCTCAGCATTTTGCACAATTTCTCTTCTTGGTTGGCTAAGAGAGAGGGGTTAATCTTCAAGGTTTTAAATGGACAAAATTCTACCATTTTGACATGTGCATGACTTGGGTCCACTAGGCATAACTGAGTCCAAAAATTACCCTCAGATTCCATCGCAAGTTGATCAAGAGGCATGGTGTTTGGGAGCTAGTTCTTGAGGGTATCAATGAGGTCATCTTCATCAGGTTGTCCCCCTCCTATAACAACATTTAGGGTACAAATTGGATGGGATGTTGTATGATACACTTCATCTTCCTCCTACTCTTCCAAACATATGGTTAAGTCATTCTCAAGGGATGGTTGAGCAGGAGGGTACAATACCAAGTGTTTGGACAAATGCCCATTCTTAATGGTCATGTTCCTAACTATACAACTAACGTAAGCATCAACAATGGCTAGCCATGGTCTTCCAAGTTTGAGAGGATAACCATTGAATTTTGTCTTGGGATGGAGAAATACGAAGTCAAAAAGATACTCCCAGGAGTCAATAGAGACCGTTACTGCATCCTCAACAACTCCCTCATGAGCCACTGTGGACCTATCTACATGTGGCATCATTGTGGTGGTTTTTCTCAAGGATCCTTAGAGCTATAGCTTGAGCATGCTTTCCTTAGTCATCACATTGATGGCAGCCCCAAGATTAATCAAGGTGTGAGAGAAAATGACGCCAACAATGTGCACATCTACCATAGGACTCTCGGGATCTATATACTTTGGGAAAATCACTCTCCTTGAAAAAAGATTAGACAATTGACCAACAAAATTGATCGTATGGGTGTCTTTCTTTCTCCTCCTAGGAGTTTTTAAGAATTTATATTTGATAAGATTATTGTAGATGGGTACATTCTTGATAGCTTAGAGTAGTGGGATTTTAACATACGGATTTTTGAATTCTCCCTGAAGTCTAGTCTCTTATGGGGTGTGGTGGTTAGGATGGATCAATCTTTCACGAAAAGGAGGTGGATTTAATTGAGGGATACTCTCTTCCATTTCTTCTTCAAGATCCTCAAGTGGTGATGGAGGTTTGTTATTTGGGAGCACTCTAACAGAGCTGAGGTTGATTTCTTGAATCTCCACATCATACGAAGGGTAATATATCTCTCCACTATAGACCTGTTCTTCTTACTTATTATTCAGGTTCTGATTTGCTTGAGCATGCATCTGAGGTTGTTTGGGTGGAGCAGGATGAATTACTTGTGGTTGTGATGGAGGTGGAGGCAGTAAATCAAGAGGTTGGTTGAGTTGAGGCCTCCAACCTTATGATGGGTTATTCAACTGAGGATGTGTAGGAGCATATGGCTAACATTTTTGAATAACAGGTTGGGGAGGATACTAAGGTGCATAGGAAAAGGAGAAGGTGTGGACCATGATTACCAAGGTGGCAGGGATGCATTCTGGTTGGGATGATAATAGGATTAGGATGCTCCTTTCATACCCTACTGGTATGGCTAAGGTTCTTGCTGCCTCCTTTTATTGATGAAACATATTTTTTCAACCCCACCTTCTGCCCCTTGGTAACAAATTTAAATATAGGAAAAGAAGCACACTTATATGTTATATGGTTATCCTCACATACTAATAATACCTCTATAACATTTAATGGGCGTTCATTTCTGGGGTACCTTCTTGTGCATTTATGAAAAAAAATAGCTAAGTCTTTATCTGCTTCCTCTTGTCTCCTGTTGATCTACATGATGTCCCCTTGTAGAAAAAATGTATGCAACATTTCACTTTTAAAGTCCTCCAACATGTTTCCAATTTCATTCTTGATGGATGTTATGGAGGAAGAGGAACTGGCCAAATCTTCACTAGACATACCCTTCTTCCTAGCAACCCTAGAATGATTTTTGAATACTATCTGGATGCCTTCATAGGGTAGCTGATAAATGTATCCCTTAGACAACATGTTTAAGGTTTTTAGTATGTCCTCCCTAATTCCTATAAGAAGGACTAAATTGGGTGATTTAGGATCAAGGGTGCATTTGTCCCTCCTATAACTGAGCTAGAATATTTCCTCATAGTCCTCCCAGGATTCATTAGGTCCAAGAGTGATTCAAGACGTTTCCTCTTTGGTGTCTTTGGACATACAATAGTGCCTATACTTTTTGTTAGAGGATTGTTGCATTTGAGCCCATGTAGTGATGTTATCCCTAGGTAGACCCACGAACCAACACAAGGTTGGATCCTTAAGGGTGGATGGGAACAACGTCAGCTTATGGTCATCAATGGCATAATAATAAGTCCCATAGACATCAAAAAACTCAAACAAAAAAGTATCAGGGTCCTCTGAGATTAAGGTATGGAAGTGAGGAAGGCCAGAAGGGCTTATATTCTACATCTTAACATCTCCATTAGTTTATCTAATGGTAAAAACATTCTTGTTGATGTTTTCAACCATGGTGTGGGTATGTGGAATGGATATTTCTTCTTCTTCCCCAATAGTTTCTTCAAGGATCTCAGGTTGTTCATGTAAGGGGTTCTCTAACACCTCTACAGTCAGAGAGGGAAGTTGATAGTCACTGAAGAAGAGTGAAGGTTGACTATTTGATGGTGTTGAATTAACATCCACCTACTGAATGCAAAATATAAAGGAAATAATAAAAAAGTATCTACTTAGACACCTTCCCGGAAATGGTGCCAAAAATATGGTGAACCCTGGTATTGCACCAAGAGTGTTGCAACTTCCAGAGGCTCTTCAAATTTACTTATCAACCTGGGGTTTTGTACAAAATTTGAGGTGCAATTCTATATACATAGTAAATGCATTCTACTCATGCCACACTCAAATATTTCACTTGATCATTAGGGTTCCAAGACCATTCCTCTACTGAATTGAAAGGATATTAACTACTAAAAGTAGAATGTGAAGGCTAGTCCTAGTGTAGAGAAAGTAAATTCTTTTCAACTCAAACTTGTAAATGTTGTCAACCTGCAAATGTTATGAAAGAACACAAGACTTATGCTAATTTGCAGAAAGGAAACTAATATAATTTTCCATCAATCATCTAGCTATGAGGGCTTCTTGAAAACAAAAGATTCTCCTACCATTTCACAACTCAAGAATGCAGGCATTGTAAAGTTCTAATTGCCAAATTTGGAATGAAATAACTAATGTTATTTGATCTTGCAGGAAATGAAAAGGAAAGAGGGGAATGGCCTACATGGTACTTCTGGTCATGGAGTCTAATCTGAGGGGTCAACCTACCCCTAAACTAGCTATGATATCATTGCAGGTCAAAACAGGATCAAAGCAGGTTGTTATAGGTATGCTACATGATGTTGCTATAGGATTCCTGTACTGCTATAGGAAGTCCTAAAATGCTACAAGAATTTGGCTAAGATGGTTTGGAGGGTAAAAATGATGGTTTGAAGTGATGGAAAATTGGATGAAGGTTGTGGGGAATGTAGGGAAGGTGATCAACATCCCTAGTCAAGTTGAGAACTTCAAGAAGGTTGGATTTGGGCTAAGATGGCTACTCACGATGACTAAAAAATAGAGATCGATAACATGGGTTGGCATACATCAAAAGAGGATGGAGAAGTCTTAGATGAAGTTGGGGAAAGGTTCCCTTTCCTATTGACCCAACAACTCTTCAACAACACATGCAGTTATTCCTCTTTTCATTTGTAAAATATTATAGTCAAAAGATGAAAAGATGAATTGAATTTGGAAAACTATCTAAATAATGCTAAGAACTTGGTATATGTAATTAAATACCTTCTAAGCTACAAAAATCACATGACAAGCAAAATACCAAATGTAAACCTTTCCAGGAAATCATAAACAAACTATCTACTAATGCCAAGAACTTGATCTATGCAATGAACAGGAAATCACACTCTACTTTTGGGTTGTGATGGTGGGGTCCTCTAATCATGCTCCCATGAGGGAGATGAGATAGGGATCATAGTCACATAAATTTTTATGAACCTTACTCTAATGAACTACAACAACTAATCAACCTTTTAAGCTAAAAGAAGCATGAATAAACTCTACTGAATTGCAACACTAATTAACATTCTATGCTAAACCGAAATACAAATACATGAGAGGGACTTAATCTACTAGGGTTGGGCCCTAACCCAAGAGCTTCAGCGCTCTGAATCAACTCAGTGCTAGATCAAAACAAATATTCTCATTATCATTCCAGAAATGTCAAATACATCATCAAAATAATAATCAGAAGTTCTTCAGCTTGATGTCCCCTTAGCTATAATAAAACTTTGAATCCTAATGAGTTCCTTAGCATGTTTATTGATACAAAAAAGTAGCTACCAAAAAATCCCTATAAAATAGGGATATTTGTCTCCCTAACTCGAGAATAGGTGGATCTAGATCTTCCTTGACTTGCACTGGGTCAGTTGCCAATGAACTCGGACTACTTGGATGCTAATGACACCGAGTTGATGAGAGATAGATTAGGGATATTCGACTGATTGGAGGAGTTAAGTAGGTGGACAACATCCAAGGATCTCTCTTGTTTTCTACTCCAATTTTGTGCACTCAAATTAACTCAAAATTGCTCCAATTCCTGAATTTAACACAAAAGTGGCCACATGACATAACAACACATACTTTACTGCTCACACTAAGCATAATATAACAAAATTTGTAGATAAATGTGAGAAAAATATAATTTAATAAGTTGGAGGATGGAATTGTGACCCTTATAATATACCTATTAATGATCCTAATCACCAACCACCAAGCTATTCTTTAGACACACATTTATACGAAAGCACTGAATTCTTGTTGTGTAGGAAACACCCTATTGAGCTTTTAGAACTCTATTTCATAAGATTCTCAATTGAATCCATAAGTGCTCATTTCAACAAACTTGTTGCACTTCGTTTTGTCTCTCACTCAGCTTGATACTTAAAATTAGCTAAACTCAACATCCAAACTTTATCTCAACATGAAAACTCTCTTCCTTCAGTAATATAGCATCTTACGCCCACCCATCACAATGGCTTCAACAAATCTTGCCCTCTCTCAGCTATTGGCCTTCTTTATTCTTCAAGATATCACAACCACTCATATCTCTTATCTTGTGTCGGGTTTCCATGTCATCGTGTGATAGAGAACAGCTGCCCAAGCTTGGGGAGCTTCAGGTTTCATTCACCTTCTAATTTTCATTATATTGGTCAACAATCTCTTCACTATGGTTGCATATTTTTAGCTTCCAACTGTAACTATGTTCACACTGACTTCTAGACTACACAACTACAATTATTTGAACACCCATGGCTTGAGAAGAGTCATCATTAATTATCCCATTACTTAAGACAATATTCTAGTATTTATTTGTTTGTCCTCTAATATTCAATGGGTTTACCTTCAAATATTTTCATTATCTCAGGCAACTTGGTACTCTCTTTCAGCCTATGCTCTTTAATATGATAGGCTTAATTCATTAAATTGATCAACAACCTTTTGCTTGACCTTTCTTGTCTTATATAGTTTATGGAATTGGGTTACCTTTTCAGAACCAGGTGATAAAATTCATTTATTGTGTTAAATTTACCAATACAATTCTACCATTGATTTATTAGAGCTTTTGGTCATCAATGGGATAACCATTTAGTCCTTAGCCAACACTTTATCCTTTCACAGGTTCTCACCATTAGTGTTCATGGTTATGTCTCATACACCTTTAATTTCTCCCAGCCCAGTCTTTTCACAAAGCTTCTATTATTGATATATTATGATTGAGACAACATAAAATCACTTGTTTCTTCTAACATGGGTGATCACACATCACTTGTCATGGACAATTAGATACTTTATTTTCTACAGTCTGTGTTGTCCTAGTCTTCCACAACTAATTATGGGGCCACAGATTGACCCAATATGCCTTAAAGGCTTTATCCCATTTTTCTCACATGACCAAAGGAAAATGACCAGAGTCTTGAGACCCAAGTGCTCATGTCCTTAAGATTTTGGCTCCTCACCTGTATATGATCCAGGGGATATGAGCATAGCTTACAATGCAACTATGCCATCATGGCCTTTACTCCATGGTGTCGCATTGCATAAGCTAAAACATTCACCACTGGAGTGCATATGACCATTTTTGGGTTTGGCCCTTCTCATTGTTGTGTTGGAGTATATCACTTGAAAGGTGAACTGCCAAATTATTGAACTTATAAACTAACTCTTGTTTAGATTCCACTTGGCCTTTGCTCCATGGTGAATTCTGCTATCTACTTTATGTTGTCCCATCACTATTCCTCTATGAGGCTTGAACTTTGAACTTCCTAGACAAAGATCACATTTTGGGCCCACCACTTAATTCCCGTAGAATTTCAAAATTCCTATAACACTAGTTATTAGCTCCAAAGAAAACACTTTATAAGAAAATCTTGATGTTATTCCATGTCGTCTACTATTGATAAGCTAATTTCATCACTACCACATGGCTATCTCTGATTGGTGACATATGTCACATGCATTTGGCCCAATTGGCCATTCAAAAAGTCCAAAACTACCTGCTATGTGTCACCATGATAACATGTCATGTCAACACTCCTCCTTGTCATCTAGTATGGAGGGGAGATTTCAATCTTGGTACCATTCTATGCCTACACCCTCGAAAGGCCTAAAGGGCCCAAATAGCTCGAATGTCTTGAATTAGCCTAAGTGGCCAAAATGGCCTTTTAACTAACCTTACCAATTAAATGGGCCCAAAATTCTTGCCTTAGCTAACTTCTAGAATTTAACCTAAAATATCTCCTAAACCTTTAGGATATTTTCTAAGTGTCATATATCATTTGAAAGGTCTTTCAATAGACTATCCAATTATGCACTTTGCAAGGGCATCTATACTGATTTACTGAGGAAAATTGCCTCCAAATATAAGCCTTCTTTGGCCTCAATTACAGAAACAACATCCATCTATTCAATAATTTGACCAAGGCTATAACCTGTCTAGGCTCCTTACTAGAGCTCCGCAACCAAGCTCCAACTCCAAATAGGTAAGCAAGGTAATACACTCAACTAGAGAACTATCTTTGCTCAACAGTTTCCCAATGCCAACATAACCATGCAAACCGTTTCCCTTGACAAAATAATCTCATCCTATGACTTCATTGCTAAGGTTGACATCAGTGCCAACAAAAAAATTCCAACAAAAGTTTTCGATGATAAAAGTCCTTGCTTATGCAAAACAATAACCTATAGTAAGAACATAATAATGTTTTCTTGTTACTACACAAGAACAATTAGTAAGATAAAAAATATGTATTGTTGTTTCTCCACAAGAAATAATGACATAAAAATAACTAGCTAAAAAGAACATATACCATTTGTTAATGTCATACCTCTCCTTCTTGATCCATTAGCATATTCATATCCACATTTTTAAGAAACATATCCAATAGATCATAGATTTCTTTTAGCTTGGGTTAAATGAGAAAAATATTATTTAGAGAGGAATAGCTTTCTCCACAAGAACTTGTAATAAGTGAAGATTATTTAGAAGCCATTAATATATTATTAGATGTGTTTAGGAATAACAATGTGACGGTTTTTCAACATGTTTCCTAGTTTGGCGTATCCTCTTTTTAGTCGACAATTGGTTGAGATATTGATGGGATGGGTGTCATTTTTTATCTTGTGAACCACTTTGATTATCAAGAATGAGTCACCCTTTATTATGAGAGAAGTGAATCCTCTATTGGTTTCTAGACAAATCCCTATAATGAGACTTGAGAGATCCATTAGATTGTTGGATTTGTATCCAAACATTTTAATGAAAAGAAAAGGAATGGCCTTCATAATTGTAGAATGCTTATCCTACTCTGGCGTGCTTAGTGTTTCCTTTATAGGTCCTATAAAAATCTAATTTTATTTGAAAAATCAAGGAACGATGCCATTTATTAGAAAGTGTGTTATTTTTTATGCAATATGGGAGGGAGTCCATTGAATTAAACCTAGAATATTGAGCTTGTAACAACCCCACCTGAAGTTATCATACAAAGAGAATTTGTAAACACATTGTAAATATTTCACAACATTTGAAATTAGGAAAAAAGGGAATGATTTAGGGGACACAGATTCTAGAGCTAGGAAGGGAGTCACTTGCTTGGGAGGTTATGGTTCCTTGTGCAACAAGGAAACCTGAAAATGGAGGACATCCATTAAAAGTTGATTGGAGCATGATGTGATATGAAGAACTCTTGAAAATTAAATGAGTCACAATAGGAGGTATGGAGGCCCACGTTGCTTGGGAAGAAACCACAAGAAAAATGATAGAAACTTAAAGGAGGAATTGTTCACTATACGACAGCGAAGGAGACAGAAGTAATGGTGGTTAAGGACGATACTAAGAAAATATTGGATGCGAGAGAAGAAGAGGGAGAGACTAAAAAAACAAAAGAGGAGAACTGGAGAGAGGGACACAGAGAGGACTGGGGAAAATTGAGATTCATCAAGAGCTCTTCGTAGGCAATGCTGAATAGAAGAGAAGAGAAAGGGATTACCCCTCGATCCCTGGAGGTTGTGGGTTGATCTGCTGGTCTTTGGATCCTTGTAACAACTTGGGGTCCCTAGAGGTTATGGGTCGAGATGCTAGTCTATGGAGCCATGTAACAACTTGGGGTCCATGGAGGTTGTGGGTTGAGATAGAATCCTTGGACCCCTGTAACACCTTGGATCTGTGGAGGACATGGGTTTAAACAAAGGTCTATAGAGCCCTATAACATCTTGGGTCCTTAGAGGTTGTTGTTTGGGATGGAATCTATGGAGCCCTATAACAAATTGGGTCCCCTAGATGTTATGGGTTGAGATAGTAGGCTCTAGAGCCATATAACAACTTGAGTAGAGGCCATCCTCAAGAAAAAGTTGAGGAAGACCCTAATGGAGATCAATGGGTACCACCCTAATGGCACATTGGATTTTGGGACTCCCGAGGAAGGGGCTAAATCACTATGTGCACAACTGGGGGTGAGTTTGGGCACCTCAGGAGTCCCAGTGTCAGCCATGTAATAATATGTCAGTTAGTGGGAATAAGGAAGTAAGTCCTCTAGAGTCCCAAACTCAATGGTAGATTGGTGTGTTAGACCCTGAAGCAAGCGACCCCACAAAATTTGGAATATGGCTCAGGGGTGATGACTGCAAGTAAGTGTGGTTGCAACTCTCTACAGTTGAGTGAAGAGTCCTTGTACCAGACTCGGTTTCCCTACATGTTACAATATAAGTAACTGCATATACTACTTAACTTCTGATGAATGGTGTTACTGTATTGTGGATAATGGTTTCAACTTAGAGACTGCACTCTCATGATGAAGCTTGCATATGTGTTATATTCCTTGCAGAATATGTTAGTGTGATTTGAAAATACATGTGTGTATATGTGTTGAATATATGCATGAATGTGTAAGAAAGTTGAAAGTGAAATATGTCTAACAACTACTAACAATAGACATGGAACATTTAGCACATCAAAAGCATAATAAATCACATATTAACTAAGACTAGGTCATAATGCAGTACTGAGTCTAGATTTACATATTCACTTAGCTACATAAGAAACAACGCATTAATAACGCATTAAGAAAAGGACATAAATCATTGTAAATATGAATCGAGCCATGAGATATTGGATTTACACTTGAATATGGGGGGTCTAGGACCCTTTTTATTAATATAATATTACATAGAAGACCCTCTACATAGCGGGGTCATACTCGCTTGAAAGTTATTCATGGTTGTGTTACAAGTAGTTGTGTTGCTCGACGAGCACAACTTTAAGGTGAAAGGGATTTTTTCCTTGGTATTAGTTGAGCTACCAACTTTACCTAAATTTCCTTCATCCTTGCATTTCAGCAGGATGGATAGCTATTTTTGGAGTCATAGGGTGGCTGCTGAGGCACCTTAAGCCCTTGCATATCGGCATGGAGCTATTTTCATGATCAACAAAGGGTCTAGAACTATTGGCATGTGGCAGGCAAGGTGGATAACTACCTGAAGTCTACACTAATTCCTTGGTAGGTAATCCACTTAGGAGTACCTACACCTCCCATGGTGGCATTCCCTTCCCATTGGAATAGAAGTCTCTCAGACCAGGAACTCGCTGGAGAATCTGTCACTCAATATCGAGAGGGATAACATCATAAATTGTCCTAGGCAGCTAAGGGCATCACAGTGAACCCATAAAATGTATCTAGATGTCTACTAGATTCCTGAGAAAGAGATATAGCTAAGAAGGCTAGTTCAGGGAAGTTTTGGCAACGACAGAGCTAGTAGTTGGGAGGTTTATTGGGCTCTCCATTTAAGGAACTGCATCATGTAGATTTGGAAGCCTTCAACCGAGTCATGGCATAACTAAGAAGGAAATCCTTGTTTCGGCTTAGTGGAAGAAGGTCATGAACTTATACAATAATTTTAGCTAACCTTATTCCCATAATGGTCAAAACCCTAGTCAAAGGAGATATCTGATTGGAGCTATATTCCCTTCACAAGATTGGTTAGAATGATGGGGTAGAAGGTCTTAGAGCTAGAAGATAGGGGATAATTTAAATTATAGTTGAGGACTTAGTAGGTGAGAGGGTGTTGGGGCTCTATTGAGACACGTCGATTGAGATTTCTCTGGTATCGGGACCGTCAAGCAAGGGCGGGTTACTGTAAGGGGCCACCTCAAGACCTTGGAAGGTTGGAACCCCAAGGGGTTAAGTCAATGCCTCCTTATAAGGTTCCATGTTCAAAGGTCTCATTCACCAAGGGGGGAACCAATATGAATCTAGTCACTGAAGGACCCTTCCTTCCCAGTAACTGGACACATGGAGATAATGTTAGCACGGCGTCTTGAAGGAAATGTGGCTAGTAGTTGGAGTCTTAGGTGTCGTCATGAGCCACCTACGGATGACACATGGACCTCTCTTATGTTAGAACATCGTTGGATGATGTTAGCTTAATGTCACTCAGGAAATTGTCAGAACCCGGAGGTTGGAATCCCATAAAGGAAAAATGTCTCAGAGAAATTCCAGACACCAAGATCTATTAGTTGGCAACATAGGGGTAACATATAATTCTCCATTCCTTAGGGTCATTACCCACAAGGACCCATGATAGATAACGTGAGGAGGATGACGCAACTGTTAACGAGAGAGTTGGTGCAACTGTCAACCGATAGGTCGAGTTCCGGTAGAAACTCGATTCAAAAATGTGATACACCCTAAGGTTCCTAGAGATGTGACACATTAGCTGGGTAGATTGATTCTAGGAGAAGCCTCATGCTAGGAAGTGAGGCGTTGAGAGGGTCGTAGATATGAACCTAATAATAATAATATATATATTTGTTTAACACGGTCGATTACTACTATATTATAAAAATTTCAAGAGCGGAACACGTCCTATTACATAAGTTGGGAGGAGCGGAGCAGAATGGATCCAAAATGGGCACGCAGTCCCTTGATCCATTTTGCTAGACTTGAGATTTAAGATTTGGAAGAAATAGCTGCTATATTGCCGTATAAACTATCCTAAAAGAAAGCAGTATTTACAGAACATAAGGTGTTTTACATATATTGATTTACTGAATCATCTGGCGGAGGCTCTTTTTTCCCACTGATCTTTGTAGAGGCCTCCCCTTGCATGCTTTGAGTCATTGTTTTTATGTGGTTGATAGCCTCTTCTAGGTGGTTGCACTTTTCTTTAAGGCTTTCTATTTCCACCCCCTGTTTCTCCAGCTTTTTCCTCTTAGATTTGCTATCTGCTTGAACTTCTTCCTTGAGGTCATTGAAGTGCTTGACAGATCGGGAAATCATGAAACAGTGTGCTTTACAAAGTGTGCAGCTGTTATTGGTAATGACATGGTCGAGGGGATTATCAGACATAGCTGACAATCCTTGAGGAGACTTGGGGGTCTTGAGGCAGAGGTTGAAAGAGGTACTACAAAGGTGAAATAAAGGGATGAAAGAGGATATGAAGGGAGAAGACTGGAAGATCAAGTGAATGTTGTATGAGCTGATCAGTAAGGGGCTCGAGGGACCACAGAGCGACGACGAGAAGCAGGGAGAAGCAGAGACAGGAGGGGAACAACTTTTTCGAAAGAGGGAAGAGAAGGTGATGGGGGGGTGGAGACAAGAATGCAGAGAGACAGGGTTCTGAGGAGTGGAGTCCGGCAAAGATGGGAGAATCTGATTCAAATAGAAAAAAGAAACAGTTAGAGATAAAGAAAATACACACTCAAAAAACACGATCATTACCGCGCCAGGCAGAGTTTGAAAAACCTCTTCGGCTAAGGGGCACTGAGAACATTCTAGACCGACTTATATTCGAGCTTTTGACCACCTGAGACGATCTGAAGGGAGCGCAACTAAAGCACGAGCCTTTTCTTATATGGAAGAAAGAGACTGAAGCGTTGAACTGGATAAACTGAGGCATCTCATGCTGAATATAAACAAACTCAAGGAGCGGGGCCAAGTATGCGAATCGGGCAGCTCAGAGATTTTCCTGTCCCATATGTCATTTCGAGAATTTCTTGTGTAGCCAATATGGATTATGAGATGACTAAAGCCTAACTTCTGTTTATTTTTGTCACGAGACTTATCCCCATCCATAATCCAGTACCGATTTCCCATAGCCCTGCAGATTTCATTGACAGTGCTTTTGATATGATGATGTACATTGTTAGAGGGGGGGGAGTCATTTGTCCGATTGCCAAAATTGAGAGGGAAGGCAGAAGTATTGTTGAGATGACTGATGTAGTCTTCATTCACAAGCTCGACTGAGGAGAGAGTCAAATTATGGGATTAGTTTGTCATAGATTTGGTCATTCTCACGAACCTGTCCTGTGGGTCTGTTGACAACACTATTGGCTAGTGAATCTGCCTTAGTGTTGTTATTTCTCATAACGTGCTTGTACTGGATGTCCCCCAACTGATTTGAATTATCCTTGATCTTGTGCTTGATGCTGTTGAGAGCCTATTTCTTGAATTCTCCCCCTGAATCCATAGTAGCAATCATAATTGCCGAATCGCCGATTATGACTGGGTTTTTGACTTGCAGTTTTTTCAGAATGCATATACCTAGAAGAAGGTTGTAGGCCTCTGCCATATTGTTTGTCATGTTTCCCAATCCCAATTCATATGTGATGATAACTTGCCCATTTTGGTCTTTGATTATTCCCTCTGCCCCTCCTTGCCCAAGATTATTTTTGGATGCACCATCGAACTAGAGTGTACTTTTCTTTTGCTCTTGTATCCATTGTTCTATGTCTTCTTGAGATCCCCTAAGTTTCCAATTATTCTCCCCCTTGCCTGCGTTTGTTGGAGGTTGCATATTCTTGACATAGTTTAACTGGAATTTATTATACCACTCTTCCTCTTCCTTCTGCCAACTGGAGCGATCAGGTTGTGAAACGGAGTTGGCACTTATCATTTCAGCAACTAGGCCCATAGTTTTGGCCAGGGTGCGAGCTGGGTTTGGTTTTTGGTTTTTAAAGATGCAGTTGTTCCTGGTGAGCCATATTTTCCAACTGAGAGTTGAAGGGATCCATTTCCATAAGCGAGTGATGGTGGTCTTGCCTTTTCTTATGTGGGGGTAGCTTTTCTCCTAGTTTTTGTTGAGGGTTGAGATCTGGTTGAAGGTTTCTCTAGGTCTCAGAGGACTGACAATTTGATTCCAACAGTTTTGTGCAAAAGGACAATCTATGAAAAGGTGTTGACTGCTCTCCACCTCTTCACAACAGAGACAACAAATTGAGGGACCATGAATCCCTCTTTTTTTGAGATTTTCGGCAGTGAGAATCTTCCCTTTAAGGAGGGTCTAAGCAAAAAATTTAATCTTTGGAAGGCATTCGGTGTTCCACACAACTGTCTGAAGATTCTAGTTATCAAGATTGGGGCTGGATTGGAGGAGTTTATACCCATCTTTTACTGTGAACTGACCTCCGCTGGGATCCCAGATGAAGCTATCACAAGCATCTTTGTTCAAAGGAGCTGATCCTGTCAAGGAAATCTTGAGGTCTTTCCGTTGGTTCCTGAGATGATTTGAGAGGGGGAGATCCCTCCAAGCATACCAACTGTTGTGATCCCAAACTGAGATGTCGAATAAAGAATGCAAATTTTTGGCCTCTAGTTATAATTTCAAAGGACTGAACTGCTGAAGGAGGTTTCTTGGTTCTGATCCCATAATTCTATCAGTCCAGATGTTTATTTCTTTGCCATTTCCAGGCGACTTAGAGATATGGTTTTTTATTTGGGGGAGGACTTTTTTGATAAGTTTCCAAATTGGAGTGCATGGTCTTTCCACTATTACGTCAGTGAGGACATTGGAGTGTAGCCCATTGAGTTATTTTCTTTTGAGAGCCTCAACCCACCAGGTACCTTTTCCCATTAGCATTCTCCACACAAGTTTGAAGCCCATCGCTTTGTTGGTAAGGCTTGGTATTTTGATTGCTATGCCCCCTTTTTCAAAAGGGAGAGTAACTTGATCCCATCTGCCCAAACTGAATTTTTTTGAATCTTGCTTCCCTCCCTACCAGAGGAAGCTTCTCATGATTAACTCCAAATGTTTGTGAGTGCTGGCAGGGGCCAGAGTGACAACATATTGATATATGGGGAGAGATGAGAGGAGAGCCTTTATGATTGTGGTACTGCCTGCCAGATTTAGCCACGATAGCCCCCAACTGCGAAGAAGCCCTCTTATTTTTTCGATCTGCTTGTTCCAAATCTCAGACTTGACAACTTCTTTTGCCAAGGGAAGACCATGGTATGTAAAGTGGCTCCAGTTTTTTGGACTGAGATGTCCAAGATCAGAGAGATTCTTTGCATGATTTGGAGAGAGACATTCCAAGTGTAGATTTTGCACTTATTGTTGTTTAGCAATCCCCCTGAGACTGCCAAGAAGGTGTCCAAGGTTCTCTTAAATCTTCTTGCAATTAAGCTTGAGGCTCCACCAATTAAAAGGGTGTCATCAACAAAGAGCAAGTGATTAATTTATTTTATTCCTCTCGCTATGCTGATCCCTGTGATCTCCTTTTGCTTTCGAAGATTTTCCAGATGTATGCTCAAGGTTTCTGCCATGATGATGTAAAGGAAGGGTGAGAGGGGGCAGCCTTGTCTCAATCCTTTGGAGCTTCTGAAGTAGCGATTGGGCCTACCATTGATTAGGGGTGCTATCCAAGGGTTTGAAATACATTCCATAATGATGCTTATGAAGTTTTTGGATATTCCAAACTTCCGGAGAACCTCAGCTAGGATTTGATGATTGACCCTGTCAAAGGCATTTGCCATGTCAAGTTTTATGATCATACCTCTTTCCTTTCTATTGATGATGCTATGGATTTCTTCTTAGATTAAGATGATGTTTTCCGTTATTTGTCTTTTAGGAATGAATCCTCCTTGGTTCTCTGATATAAGGGAAGGAAAAAGCTTTTTTAGTCTATTTGCCAGGATTTTGGTTACTATTTTGTAGGAGACATTGCAGAGAGAGATAGGTTTGAAGCGATCAAAGGAGAGGGGGTTGGGATCCTTGCGAATAAGCGCCAGATGGGAGGTTTTAGTGTTTTCACCCATCTTAATTTTTTTGAAGATGTTTTTGACCATCCTTACGAAGTCTTTCTTTATAATATCCTATTGATTCCGAAAGAAGGCAACAGTGAAGCCGTCAGGTGCAGGGGCCTTTTATGGCAACATACTGAACACGGCCACCCTTATTTCCTCCTCCGAAACATCCTGATCCAACTCACTGTTTTGATGCGCATTGATTTTACACTCGACTGGTTGCAGAAAGTCCACACTGTCCATATACTGGGGGTCTGCAGACAAGAGGGATTTGAAACGGTTGTGTGCAGCTTCTTTGATTTCCTCTTCTACACTTAATTATTTTCCCTCAACAGTAATTTTATCAATTTGATTTCCTGCTCTTCTGATCTTTAGGTTATTATGGAAGAAAGAGGTGTTTTTATCTCCCGCTCTGAGCCAAAGACACCTCGATTTCTATCTTTGCTCCTCTTCCTCTTCTCTGTTCTGCCTATATAGTTCCCTAAACATTTCATTTTCCTGTGATTGCTCTTCCTTTGAGATTTGTTGATCCTCTTTTTCCTGATTCCATTTCTCCGATTTTCCGTGTAGCTCTATTCTTTTTTTTTCCAATATTGCATTCTCTTTGGCCCACTTTTTGATTGCTGCTCTTAGGGATTTTAATTTGGATTCCCATACATAGTGAGGTGAGCCGATGACTTCCATCTCCCAGTTTTCTTTAATGATTTTTCGAAAGTCCTCTTTGCTATCCCAAATTTTATTGTATTTGAACGGGTTGGACCAATATTTCCTACATTGTCAAGAATCAAGACCACTGGCTTGTGATCTGAAGCTGTGGCATGGACTATCTTACTTTTTACTAAGGAGAAACTTGTAACTATTCTTTCATGTATTAATATCCTGTCGAGTCTCTCTTCGATGTTAGGAGTTCCTGCTCTCTTATTGCTCCATGTAAATTTACCATTGCTAGGGGGGATGTCAATGAGTTTGTGAATTTCTAATATGGTTTCCAGGGTATCTCTTGAAGGGTCAGCGAGGAATTTCCCTCCTATTTTTTCTTCGATGTTCTTGATTAAATTCAAGTCACCACCAATGACTGTATTCGTTTTTTGACATACATGCAGCTCTGAATTGATAGAATCCCAACATTATGCTTTATCCCTGTAGTGATTTCGGGCATAGATGTTAAGCACTGTAAATTCTTCTTTTGTGATTTTGTTGTTGAGGTGAGTTCTGACCCACCAGTTGGATGAGTTTTGACTGATGAAGTCCCATTTTCTCTTATTCCATAGTGTACCTATTCATCCTGAAGTGCCCACGGAATTTGTTGCTGTTCCTGCAAAGCTTTTGTATCTTTTTGTGAATGTTTGAAAGTCTTGGTTAGACATTTTGGTCTCTTGGATTAAGAAAAAATTTGGTTGCTCATGGCTGATTAAATTCTGGGCTGCATTGGATTTTAGAGAGGAGCCCAGCCCCCTACAATTCCAAGAGACCAATATCATTACTTACTGATTTTTTTGTGAGCCCCACTCTTCTCCTTTGTCTTTTCCCCACTTCCTTTTTGCTTATCCAAGAATCAGTCCATCGGTTGTTGTGTGTCCGTGGCCATTTCTTTTGCTGTTGTTTCATCTCTTATTTCTTTATTTGACTTCTTGCCTACTTTTTTCGGTGGGTCTGAGGTGTAGCTTGCTTCTTTGAGTTTGTTTCTTGTTAGAATACGATCTATGGTAGGAGGAGAGGGGAGGGGCAGCGAGGGGGAAGGGATGACAGCTAGAGTAGTGGCTGAGGGAGAGGAAGGGGGGGAGGAGGGATCTTCATCCACCAAGGATTCAAAAGGGTTGGAGGAGGAGAGGAAAGGTTGGGTCAATATGGGAGTGGGGGGGGGGGGGGGGGGGGGGGGGGGGCAGGGGGAGCGGCTTGGGATGCCGGAGGGGGCTTAGGTTTAGGGCCAGGCTAGATGGGGTTTGATTTCTTTTTCTTGACTTGCTCCCATGTGCCTTCAGTGGTTTCAGCGTTTTCATTCAGTTCATTTACTTTTAACTTACTACACCTATTAGTGAAATGACCATATTCATGACATACCTTACATTTGAATGGGATTTGTTCATAGTCCAGCTGCTGAATATGGATCCATTGGTCCACTTTGATCTTCATGGCTTCCAGTAGGCCTTTCCCTAAGTCGACTTTGACGCAAATCCTTACACAAACATGCATATTATCCTTTGGTTCACATATGTCAATGTATTTTCCCACAACATTCCCAATAGCTTTAACTGATTCATCCCCCCAGCAATGCAGAGGGAGGTGAGGCAGGCGAACCCAGACCGTAACAACATTGGGGATATCAATTTCCGGGTCGAAGTCAGGGGACCATCTGTTCAGGTAGAGGCCTCTCTAATCCATGAAGTAGGGACCATCTCTAAAGATGAGGTTTTGATCTTCTTTGGTTTCAAAGAGGAAAGTATAGAAGCCCCTTCCAGAGAATCTAATGGCAATTTTCCCTTGAATGATCACATTCCAGTTATGTTCTACCCATTTCTGGACCGCTCTTGGGGATGGCCAGATGCCAGTAAACTATCCTACAAGGCCCCTCTCAGCCAAAGAAATCGTTGCCTTCCTTGGGAGATTGGGAGGGAGAGAGATTTATGGGATGTCAGCCAGCTTCTTAACAAACTTTGATACTGGACGGATTCTTGAGGAAGGATTTTTGGAAATGAGAGAAGCAAAAATTTCCACCTGATCTTCATTGTCTAGCTACGGGGAGGAATCAATGCCAGCCATGAGAGGAGCAAAGGGAGGCTAGACTCGTTGTTGACTAGAGAAGAAAGAGGGGCAGAAACAAGAAAGGAAGCAAGGGGAGAGGCCCCTCAGCTGGGGCCGAGCAGGAGGCCTGAGAGGGATCACAGGAGGTGAAAAAAACAAATGAGAAAAGAACCCAGGCAGGCCAACAGAAGCAGGATAGGGCCTAGCAACAGGGCTGCCAGGCAGGAGGCCTGCAAGAGGCCTGTTGAGGCCGCAGAAGGCAAGCGCGGGAGCTCCTGTTCAAAAATCGCCACTCTCCATCCTGATCCAACGTTTTTCCAATGATATGAATAATCAATAATAATAATATTAATAAGACAAAAAGGGAAAAGAAACAAATAAACAACTCAAAAGAATAGAAATATGCATATAATTCTTACCCCATTCCTCAAATGTTAAGTCGAGGGGTCAGGTATATGACAAATATCATTCACATGAGCATGTTTAAACCTATACTTTTTAAGAATCACTATTCCAATATCTTGCTAAAGTTATTTCCTTAATGTTCTTAAGGATTAGCTTCCAAAATTTCTCACCATTAAGATATTTGGATTTGAAGATTCACCTATTCCTTTCATTTCAAACATTCCATAAAAAAATACCAAAAGGGTATTTCATGGGAGGTTATGGATATTATTAAGGAATGAATCTTTTATTCATCAATTGATGATATATTGAACCTTTGTGAAGAATGTATCTGATTGGTGGAGAAGAATTTCTCCTCTATCCCATAGATATTCTAAGACCTTTGGTGTTATGAAGAGATGGTTCCAGGTTTCCTCTATGGGTACACACAAGAAGCATCATGATGGTGTTATGGAACCCCTCTTGATGAGCTTATCCCATGTTAAATATTTTTTAAGTGTGAGGAGAGCTTCATGTTGATGGAGAGACTTAGTGGTTTCTTGTTAGATGAGGGATTGTTGGATTTCGGCCAACTCCTGGTCTAATTTGATCTTTTCTTTAAAAATATTTTTCCAAAACATTCCTGATTCCATTTCCTAATGTTATTCTTCACATACTTTATATTTTTCTAGATTTGCTAAATTATGGTGCTAGAGACTCTTATTACTTTCTTGTCACCATTAGGTCATGATATCCATTAATTTAGGATGATCAAGCTAGAAATTATTGAATTTAAAAGGATAGGGTATTTGTAGTACTCCATTCCCCCATAATATCAACATTATCCAATAGTCTCAACATAAAAAAAGGAATATATTTTCCACCAGTGCTGGTCTTGATTGGAACTAAGCATCTCACACCAAAATCCATTCCAATCGAACTGTTATCTAGCGAGTTACAACCATTTGTTTGTTCCATATGAATGGACAATATTAGCTGGAATAACTATCAAGTGGAGGATATATATACACTCTTTGAATGCATGACTACCTGGATCTTGCTTGAGAACTTGTTCAAATATTTCTTAAAGATATGATATAAAATTAGTTTCCCCAGGTGTTATTCATAGATTTTTTTAATAAATCTACCCAAGAGGTTTGTACTGATTTAGAAAAATTGCCCTCTCTGATTGGATTGATAACCCATATATACTGGAAAAACAAGCTTTTACATTAAAATTTAAGATCAAATATTGAACCCTTATGTATGGAGAAGCCTTAATGAGGTCAAGCTTTGGTTGAAGTGGAATCCAAAGAATATCAAGTCCCCTTCGTCCTCAAGTTCCACCTCAAATTAGAAATTATGACCCTTTCCAGATTTTGGTTGTTATTCTTATCATGGTGGAGGAGTCACATTTCATTTTCTAAATAAGTATTATCCCCAATTTTTCCGTGCTATATTTGTTTTCAACACACTTTGTTTAGAAGGGAAATTATGGCCTCCTATAGTCTGTGTTATGATAATAAATTATTATATTTGAGTTGGGCTAACACATTACCCATCGATAAGATCCAATTTATGTCTCAAATCAATAAGGAGGGCCCATAATTCTTCCAATTTCCATTAGATAGTGTGCCTTCCTTTCTTTCTTTCCTCCCCACCTCCCTTCTTTGTTGCCTTAAGTGGAGTAGAACAAATTCCTAGACTCCTATGGAGGGCTATGAGGCTATTTCAAAGAGAAATTTATATTTTCCTTTTGGTTTTTTGTGTAGGACCCGACCTATGTGTTCTTCCATAGGTTTCTAGGTTTGGAATTCTCTTTTCTTCTCCAATGGGCCTTGTGCTTCCAAATCTAGAGTTCTCAAGGTTAACATTTCTATTTCTTCATTTGTTGGAATGTTGGCCATTTCTATGAAGTCCTCCATTCCCAAATCATGTTATTCTATATATGTATTGTTACCATCCTCTATTTCATTTCTCTACTCCTTTTTCTTCTTCACTTCCTCTCGATTATGGTGGATGGGTTTAGTGGGGTTTCCTTTTGATGATTCTCCTAGTTTTTATTCATCTCCTTTCTCTGATAGAATTGCAAATCTATTGTTGGAAAAATTTCTTTCTTGACTTGAAGGCTTGTTTTTTTCCTATTGGTGTTGTGTTTGGTTGGAAACTTATTAAATATTTGTGGATCTTATGCTTCCTTCAAATTCTTAGTTTGTTTTAGGGTGTTGAAATTACAATCCTTGTAGAGGTTTCCATGTTCATGGTGCTTACGACATTGAAACATAATGTTTTTGTATTTCATGGTTTATACCTAGTCTACAACTTGATATGCGACGAATATGAATTCCCATAGAACACATTGCATCCATTTATACACATATTATGGCATAATAGGTATAGTAAGCTACCTTAGTGGTTTTTTATATCTTCACAAACTAATGTAGAGAATTTCCAATTCTCACCAATATATCTACATCACAAAGTTCCCATGAAATGGAATAGAGATAGATCCATATTAGTTTTGAGGTAAATGGTCCCTTCTCAGGAGAGAATGGCTTTACCTAATATCTTAGGTGAAGAACCACATAATTGTAGAAGGAAGGGACCTCCTCAAGGACCTTCGCTTAGTCCACTGCAAGATGAAATATCACTATAAAGAACCTCTTCAAGCCAAATTCGAGCTCCAATTGGCCATTAGTTTTCCAATTACTTTGATCCATTATATTAGGGTCTTCTTAGAAATCCAAAGGGCCAAAGACTTTCCTATTGGATTGCGATCTCTATTGACTTGGATGATATCACCTACCCTGCTAGAATTGACCTCATACTTGGGTTCTGGGTTCTTTAACTAGGAATCCATTAGCTAAGTTTCCAATTGTTTTTTGAATGTCCTCTCTCTCTCTCTCTCTCTCTCTCTCTCTCTCTCTCTCTCTCTCCCCCCCTTTATTAATATTGAAAGGTTTTTCTTTACTTCTTGTAGAGGAGTTAGCAATAGGGTTTTTTGTGAAGGAAATCTATAGTGAAAAGGTTACCAATTCAAAACCAAGTGCCCAAAAATCCAACCATGAGTATTAGTTGGTGTGGCTTAGGCCAATATGCCCTTAAATTATTGCCCATAGAAGAATTAGTAAACATGTCAGACTAACCCATGGCTTGAGAAATCGTGACGCAAGAGCATATAAAACATGAATTTGGTTTGATAAGCAATGACCCAAGGGCATCTAAACCATCAAAATGGTTTAAGAAACTACAACCCAACGTCATGTAAGCCATCAAAATCACCTAAAGATCTCACTGGAGCTACACCATACAAACCATTACTCATGATTAGAATTGTCCACATGAAATTTAAAACTAATAGCCATTTAAGAACAAAGTTCCTTAAAAATACATCTTATCACTAACAACTCTCTATCTAATGATAAAAATATTTTCCCTTTTATAAAATCTTCAATATTAAAATATATACAATTTTATTGTTTTTCTAATAAAATTGTAAAATTTGAAATTATTATATCAATCCAATAAAAATTAAGAAACATCTAACATAACCATTATATTTAAATTCAAAAATAAATGTGATGCTCATTACTTAATTTAATTGCAATATAAATTATTAAGTTTTTAATATTCCAAACTAACCGAAATCATTTATATCAATCAAATAAAAATTAACAAACATAAAACAAATAACCTTATATTTAAGTTCAAAAATAAATGTGATGCTCATTATTTAATTTAATTGTAATATAAATTATTCATCTTCCTTTTACAACCACATATTAATATGGAATTTTCAAAATATATATAACTCTCTTGTTTTTTAAATATTTAATTGTAAAGATATTATTTTATATATATCATGTTATTATATTATATATATATATTATTATTTTCGCATTTTATAACCAAAATTAGTATCCATATTAATAATAAATTGAGTTACTTACATAATAAATATCTTAGGTTGTTATAACATTCTATTAAATTTCCTTGTAACACTAAATATTCATTTCTTAAAATCATAATGTTATTACAAATAAGGATGTGGTTTCCTCCTAAGAGGTCACAGGTTCAAAAAACCAGAGGCGGTTAGGAGATGTTATTTGCCTTCGGTAGACTTAGCAGTTCAAATCGCTGCGCGAGGGGGTCCCTTGTCCCACAAACAAGGGGGTCTCATACACCAATTTGGTGTCTAGCTTGGCTGTGACCTTAAAAATGGATATTATTATTATTATTTAAGAAAGATGAACATCAAGCATTTAAAATCCACATTGAATAAACTCCAGATTGGAAACTAAATCCCTAAGTCCATGGTAGTACTATCAAAAATTCCCTCCAAAGTCATAGAAACACTGGTTGAGATAGTTTTATTTTATTTTTATTGCTAGAATATCCCTCGATGTTACTATTTGAGTAGAAGCAGCTAAGGTCATATTGAATTCTTTGCTTTTGGTCAATAAGAAACTCACAACATATGACCATGGGCTCCACAATTCTATTATGAAACTGCTAAACTTACAATACAATTACAAAACTACTAAACTTACAAACAAGGCGGCAAAACCGGATTCCCGACACCAAGGTAGTATTGTTAAAATCTCCGTGCAAGGCTACGATATTTTCATGAACGTGACTTCTTTCAGTGTATAATCACCTAATATTATTTAGAAAGGATTGTGTTTGGCCAATAAGGAAACGACTACATGACCATAGGCTTCAGAATGCCAGTACCGAGATGGAGGTGGACAACGAAGCCAACAAGCATGTGACGAGACATTATTATGCCTTCCAGATTTTACGAACACGAGGTTGGAACTCGTCTGCAAAGGGCTCTGGCGCTTGCATAAAGTGTGATGATACATGGGAACAAGATTACCATACCTGGTCGCAATATCCCGTAGGCATTCACTCTACATACATGCAATATCCATTGTCCAAGCATTGACTATAACTTTTTATGTTCAAATCCCGTTTGTTGATACTCAAAAGTCTCATGTGATTTTAATGGCGATCTCAAATCCGTGAGATGCATGTGTATATGATTTTGGATGAAATAGATTGATACTCATCTGTATTGATTTCATGTTTTATTGTTTTTGTAAGTAAATAAGTTAAATAATTTTGTTTCATATTAAATATCAAATTAGCACAATTATGTTAAAAATATTAATGCTTGTGCGAAAGACTTGTAAAAAAAAGTTATTACAAAAAGTTATTATTATTACTTTTATGAATAATAAAAATTATTAATTTATATTATATTTTTAATATTAAATATGTTATATTTTTAATTTTCAAATTATATATATTAAATAATTATAAGATTTTATTTTTTCTATTTTATGTGCTGATTTAATATTTTATATAAGTTACGACATCAATTTTTTCTTGGGTTAATTTTTTTTTATAGTGCAAATACAAAGTCGTTATTTTTTTTATTGTCTCCTGTATTTTTTAATCCTGGAATGGTATGGGATCAAATAAATGTCGTTTTTAACTATAAACTTGTGGGTTTTTCATGATAAATATAATTTTTTAAAATAATCATATAATATTTAACTTCAAATTTACATTAAATTCTTATTTTTCTGATATATTACACAATTTTCTTAAACTGATATATAATATAAACTTAATTTACATTAAATACTTATTTTTTTCATGATATATACAGTAATTTTTAAAATGATATAACAATTATAATGTAATTTACATTTAAAATACATTCTTTGTCTCACACTTATATGGAGATATTTTATTACCAAATTAATATAATTTTTTATTATTAATATATTTTTAAGTATATATTTATATTAATTCTTATTAAAATATTTTTATTGATAATGTACATTGAATATTTTTTTTACATATAACGTTCACCCAATGCAATGAGTGTTAAGTGGACTATTCAAAAATTATAAGAACTTAGTCAGTTACCACTACCTCTTAATGTAGTTGGATCCCAAAACATGATATCTAATTTATTTTCTATATATAGATATATATGTAGTTGATATCCACATAAATTAGTTAAGATAAATCTTCAAATAATTTATTTAAATGTCTTGTTGAAATATTTTTGAGAAATATGCAATTTAAACATCTTAGTGATAATTTTTTTACTTTTATTATTTTTTTTTACTAGGTTGCAAAATGAGCTCCCCATTCAATTAACGATTTAATAATAATATTTATTTGGTAATAGTAGTAATATTAATAAATAATAATAATCTTAACCACAAAAATTATTTAGTAATAACAACAACTATTTTAAAATGACTATAATAATGTTTGACTATAAATAGCTAATTATTTATTATTTATGCTTAATTAATTGTTATTATAATCATTTAAAAATAATATTATTATTACTAAATATTTTAGACTATTATTATTAATAATAAATATTTAATAATAATTATTTCATTTATTTTTATTTTTATTTAATAAATAATTCATTCATTCATTATTAATATAAATAATATAATAAAAAATTGAATATTATTATTATTTACAAAAATATATAAATAATGTTATTTTTATAATTTAAATTAATTATTTTTAATTAATTCAACTCAAGGGATTTATAATTAACCCAAAGCGCTAATACTTTAAACCCTTAGATTAATAAACCCAAGAGTTTGATATTATAAACCCAAGGGATTATAAATCTAAGGTAATAACATTAAACCCAAGAGATCAATATTATAAATTCAAGGTATATAAACTCTAAGGTAAATATTATAAACCCTAAAACAATCATGGTTGACCATAGTTGATTTACATATTAAGACAATCTTTGTCACAATGCAACGTCGGCCAATGGTTGACCATGGTTGACCATGATTGATTTTCATATGGAGACCGTCTTTGTAATAGTGCGACATAGGACCATGGTTGATTTTCATATGGAGACCATCTTTGTAATAGTGCGACATAGGACCATGGTTGATTTTCATATGGAGACCATCTTTGTAATAGTGCGACATAGGACCATGGTTGATTTTCATATGGAGACCATCTTTGTAATAGTGCGACATAGGACCATGGTTGATTTTCATATTAAGAGAAACTTTGTCATAATGCGACATTGGACTATGGTTTACCATGGTTGATTTTCATGTAGAGACAATCTTTGTAACAATGTGATGTTCGACCATGGTTGGTTTTATATTAAGAAAATATTTGTCTCAATGTAATGTTGGACCATGGTTGACCATCATTATAAACCCAACGTATTTATATTATACCCAAAGTTTAATATTATAAATCCTATGAATAATATTATACCCTAAGAATATGAACCCTTAGATTAATAAACCCAAGGTATTGATATTATAAACCCAAGGGAATAATATTAAACTAAAGGGATACATATTATAAACCCAAGGTATAAAAACCCTAAGATAAACATTATAAACCCTAAAATAAACATGTTTGACCATGACTTGCCATCATTGAACCCTAAATGCAAGGTATATAAACCCTAAAATAAATATGGGTGACTGTGATAAATCGTGACTCATTTTCATCTTGAGACAATATTTGTCACAAAGCGAATTTAGACCATGGTTGATCATCGTTGAGCATGATTGATTTTCATATTGACACAATGTTTGTCATAATGTGATGTTGGACCATGGTTGATTTTCATATTGACAAAACATTTGTCACAATGTGACGTTGGACCATGGTTGACCATGATTATAAACCCAAGGGATTTATATTAAACCTAAGGATTTATATTATAAACCCTATGAATAATATTACACCTTAGGAAAATGAACCCTTGGATTAATAATCCAAATGAATTAATATTATAAACCCGAGCGATTAATACTAAAAACACAAGGGATTCTAAATCCAATGGAGTAATATTAAACCCAAGGGATTAATATTGTAAGCTCTCGTGTCACAATGTGACATTGAACCATTTTTGTGCATGGTTGACCATGATTATAAACCGAAGGGATTTATATTAAACCTTATGATTAAAATTATAAACCTTATGAATAATAATATACCCTGGGAATATGAACCCTTAGATTGATAAACCCAAGGGATTAATTTTAAAACCCCAAGGTATTATAAACCCAAGGGAATAATATTAAACCCGAGGGATCAATATTATAAACCAAAGGTATATAAACCCCAAGCTAAATATTATCAACCCAATGGAAAAATAAACCCAAGGGATTATACTAAAAACCCAAGGGATAAATATTATAAAGCTAAGGTATATAAACCCTAAGATCATATTATAAACCCTAAAATAAATATGGTTCATCATGGTTGACCACGATTGATTTTATATTGACATAATCTTTGTCACAATGCGAAGTTGGACTATGGTTGACCATATTTGATTTTCATATTAAGAAAACCTTTGTCACAATGCGATGTTGGAAAATGGTTGACCATGATGGATTTTTCCATTGAGACAATCTTTGTCACAATGCGACGTTAGACCATGGTTTACCATGGATGACCATGGTTGCCATAATGTGACGTTGGAGCATGAGACAATCTTTGTCACAATGTGACCATGCTTTTTGACCATGGTTGACCATGATTGACCATGGTTGAGCATGGTTGATTTTCACATTGAGACAATCTTTATCACAATGCGATATTAGAACATGGTTGACCATGGTTGATTTTCATATTAGGACAATCCTTGTCTCAATGTTACATTGGACCATGGTTGGTCATGATTAATATTATAAACCTTATTTTTGAGAGGGTTTTCAGTAGAAGTTACATCATAATTCATTTTTCGACGCATTTCAAACCCACTAGTGTGCTTCTTCGTCAAGACAAGTTGAAGAATCGGATCATAGCTGCAGTATAAATAGAGAGAGCAGGTCATCTAATGGCTATAATTGACCAGGAAATAACTACATTAGACTAGGTAATCGGATAAGACCAAGAGATAAGGGAAGGGGACAAAATTAAGTTAATTCCATAATTAATTAATTAGTTATTATACCCTAAGAATATGAACCCTCAAATTGATAAACCCAAGGTATTCATTTTATAAGCCCAAAGAATTAATTCTAAAACACCAAGGTATTATAAACCCAAGGGAATAATATTAAACCCAAGGAACAAATATTAAAAACCCAAGGGATTAATATTAAAAACCAAAGGGGTTATAAACCCCCAAGAGAATAATATTAAACCTAAGGGATAAATATTATAAACCCAAAAATAAACATGTTTGACCATGGTTGACCATAGTTGATTTTCATATTGACAAAATCTTTGTCACAATGCGAAGTTGGACTATTGTTGACCATATTTGATTTTCATATTAAGACAACCCTTAGATTAATAAACCTAAGAGATTGAATTATAAACCCAAGGAATTCATACTAAAAACCTAAGGGATTATAAACCCAAGGAAACAATATTAAACCCAATGGATCAATATTATAAACTTAAGGTATATAAACCGTAAGATAAATCTTAAGACAATCTTAAGGTATATTAAGACAATCTTTGTCACAATGTGACATTGGACTATGGTTGACCATGGTTGACCATGATTGATTTTCATATGGAGACAATATTTGTAACAATGTGGTATAGGACCATGATTGATTTTCAATTAAGACAATGTTTATCACGATCTGATGTTGGACCATGGTCGACCATGAATAATTTTCATTTGGAGACAATCTTTGTAACAATGCAAAAAGTTAAGGTTTCTTCAAGGCAAAGATATGTTTTGAATCTAAAGAGAATGATCTGGATTTAAATAGGAACACAATAGATTACAGAGATAACCATAAATACAGAGATGTGATAACCATAAATAAAGAGATGCAGCGGAAATAACACTT